>OZ038479.1:55305245-55427745 GCA_964036315.1 Acanthosepion esculentum | reverse complement strand
ATGTTCTGATGCCTTGACCTTGATCCCTGTCCTTCTCTATCCTTTTCTCAAACACTCCTCTTTACTCTCACTCTCACTCTCTGTAACCCCTTTGCTTGCTGTTAGTACTCCCGCCTTGCTTGGGGCGATTTGCTTAAAAGAAAGAAAACAAGTATCATGCATCATTTGATGGACTAAGAAAGATGTTTCTCTTCAATAATCCATTGCAGAATTAGAGTGAAATAAACAGATGAGCAATATAGATCTATTCATATAAACAAGTATCGTTGGAAGGTCTTGGTTAGCTGAGTTGAAAAATAAGAAGAATTTGGTGCTATGGAAATCCTGAAAGCAAAGAGAAGGCCACATTTAGATGTTTTTTGCCCAGTCCTGTTTGTTAGACTTCAAGAAAAAGATTAAAGTAGTTCACACAAGAGGAGCATGGGCACATCACTTCTGTGAAGTTTACCCGTTAGGGAGGCCAAATTGTTTCAATTGTGATGACAGGTGGCACAATTCAAATCTGTGGAGATAAATTAACCATCAATGAAGTTGCTAAGATTGATTACTACCCATGACCAATGGTAGAAGATTTATTTGTAGAAGTCGTCTTTGCATAACCTGTCTCATGCATATCAACTGGTAGTTCAAGGGGAACAATCATGCAATTACATTGCTGTCAGCACACAGATGGGATTATTTAAAGGTAATCCGCTCCCTTTTTGAAATTCTTCTGCATTGTGTATTTTCCAGAGAATTATGGATGTCTTGATTCACGGTATCCAGTGTGTAGTAGCATATATTGCCCATGTGTTAAGCAATGAAAAAGGATGATCATATGAGAAAGTTGAGGAGGGTATTATTATGTGAGAGTAGAATATGGGATGCTGACAGTCGCATTGTATATTACAATAATGTTGTTGAGAACCAAATCCCTTCATGTTATCTCAGAAGATATGGCATATTCAGTTATCTTGCTAGTCCTTATACAGAATTTTTTTTTTGAAAGGAATATTTCAGTTTGATGAGGAAATATGTTAGCTTGTCACTGAAGAGGGAGATGTACGTGTGGGAGAATAGACATGAATTGGTTCCTGCCACTGAAACCATCTGTGACTGATTGGATCTCTGCTATACGGGACCCATGACTGAAGAAAAGAGGATTGAATAGGTGTTTAGGAAATAGGAGGCATAAAAGGATAATACTTTCTATTTCAGTAACAGTCTAAATATTTTCTAAGAAAATAACCTCCTCATTAATGAATAAGTGCTGAAAAAAAAAAAATCATTAAAATCGAATAATTACCTTAATTTTGGTAACATTTTTAAAAACCAGGTGAATTTTTTTTTTTTTTTTGCTCCATTGTTTATTTTTATTTCATTTCTGTCAGAAATGGTTCTTGATTTTATTTATGATTATGATGTTTATTGTACATCATTTGGTTTCAATAAAATTTGTATTTAGTATAAAATTTACAAAAATGCCCTGTTGTAAAATGAGGGCACAGTATTGTGTTTCTGGGAGGTGGAGCACCAAGTACTGAGCACAGGCAATGTCAGTGGTCCTCATCGACTTTTGAATAACTCCTATGTAAAGGCTAAGAAATGTCATGATTTTAAACTTGATGCGTCTTTTGCAGGCCAGTACATTTGTTGAGAGATAAACACATGTGTCTCTTGAAATGCCCATGAACATGGCAGACTCAGTATGTGAGTCCACATAAAGAAATGTAAAAAAAACAAAAAAAGAACCAATATATATATATATATATGTAGTGAGTGAATGTGTGTGTGTGTATGTATGTATTGTTCCTGCTTTTCCCTAAAGGGAACATGTTCTCCACAAAAGATTTACATGTTGATGTGTAAGCAGAAAAAGTAAGAAGAGAAAATTTTATCACCGAGTATTTATAATCCTGAGGGTGTCACCTAGTAGCGGTTTTGAAAATTAAGAGGAGGTAACCTGACCCCTCCATGAAATCACTAAAAAACCAGCATACCATGATGAAATCATGCTTCAAACAAAATGAAAACAGTTTTATCATCAAAATCATTTTTATTATTAAGAGAAAGGATCAAAGTATTTTTTTGAATATTTAATCAAAATTTTTTACTCCATTTTTAGAACATTTGAAATTTTGCTTTAAAAGCTTGTTTTTCTTGTGTCAGCAGTTGTACTAACTTTTAGCCTAGCAAATTTTAGTCTCTTTTTGTAGTGACGGACACATTAATTTGGAAATTCTTGCAAAAATCAAATAATTGTCAGGATTTATTATTGGAAAATCTGTTTTTTTAATGTCTTTCAGCCCTTTGCTTAATTTTATGAAGATTTTAGAAATTCATTGTGATAATTTTAGTGACTATATTAGCTAAAAGCAGAATTCTTTTAACTCACTGAATATTTTTGCGAAATCGGACTCCATCTGACTAAAAATCTCTTCTGAATTGAAAAACAAAAAATACATTAAAACTAAGACATTTAATTAGAGAAGCATTGAATCAAAAAGAAAATTTAAATTAAGGATCAATAATTTCTTTGTGAATTTTTCTAGCTTATTTTTCTTAGATTAATAAAATTTCATATTAAAATAATTAAAAAGACCTTGTTTGATGCAATGAAATATTTTCATTTCAATACTGAATAAATTTGTCAAATAATAATTGTAATGTGTAAACAAATCGGTGAACTACTCCTTAATCTTTTTTTCTCTTTATATTCCTTTATTCAGTGAAAGAAATTCAAAATTGTTTATAACATTTAAATATTCAGAGGTTTTATTTTTTCTTCTTTTAAATGAAAAAATTTATTGTGGTAGTTTTGGTTTGACATATTTGATTGAATTTACAGCATGAAGTTTTGAAAATAAGGGCAGGGTTATAAGACAAGTTTTGTTCAACATTTGAACATGTTGAAAATTAAGGACATACAAAGTAACATGATTAGTGGGAGACCAAAGTGTTTATGCCTTTTCCAAAGGCATTAGTGCAAAGTGAACAAAGCAGACTTGATTAAAATTTTAGGCTTTTCCTGTATTCTTCACAGTTGCACTTAAAATATGTGTCATTACCTTTTCTTCACAGGTGTTCAGCTGAACAGAAAATCATGATAAAAACTGTCATTATTGGGAATTTAAATGAAAAAACATGACTCTTGATGTGAATATATGCCGCAATATTCATGTAAAAGTTCTGTATCAAATTATATATATATATATATATATATATATATATATATATATATTATGAAATGGACAAAGTCCGACAATTATTTTAAGACATTTTTATGTTTAACATTCTTTTTATAGATACAATTAATACTGTCTATTATAAACAGAGCATTTACTTAAATATTTGTATCTATAAAAAGAATGTTAAACATAAAAATGTCTTAAAATAATTGTCGGACTTTGTCCATTTGATAATGTGTGACGTCATTTGTTTACATTTGATATGCCATGAGCAGATATGAATGTACGTGAGAGATTCATGGATGATTGAAGTTTAAAAGCAGTAAATTTGACCTTGCCTACCAAACGATCCTCTGTGGCCGAATCGGTAAAAAGGCATGTCAGGCTATATGATGGTTCCGTATAGGATACAGGTTCGAATCCTGTCGGCGGACAAATATTTTCTATGGAAATTTCTCAGACATTCAGGCCGGTAAATGGCATTTAATACTGTTTATTATAAACGGAGCATTTACATTTAAATATTTGTATCTATAAAATGAATGTTAAACATAAAAATGTCTTAAAATATATATATATATATATATATATATATATATATATATATATATATATATATATATATTCAAAACAAAAAGGTGCAGTAGAAATAAACAATATTCTTGAGAATTTGGTTGACCTGCATTTTCAGAGAAGTCATATGTGAACAGACACTGGTGAAAAACCATTTTCTTGTACATTTTGTTGTACATTTTGTTGGTCTGCATCTTCACAGAGGTCACATTTGAAAACCCATATGCAAGCACACACTGGAGAGAAGCTACATTCTTATGTAGTTTGTGGATCTGCATTTTCAGTGAAGATATATTTGAAGCACTATATGCAAACACATACTGGAGAGAAATGTTATCCTTGTGATGCTTATGGATTTGAATTTTCAGAGAAAACATCTTTGGCATGCCTCATGCAAATACACACCACTGAGAAACCCATATTCTTGTGAAGTGTGTGGATCTGCATTTTCAGAGAGCACACATTTGAAGCCACATATGTGAACATACACTGGAGAGAAACTACATTCTTGTGGAGTTTGCGGAACTGCGTTTACATGAAAGTCACTTTTGATATGCCATATGCAAACACATTGAAAAGAAATTATATTCTCATGAAGATTGTGTCTCTTTTTTTTTCACAAAAGTTATATTTGAAGCATCATATGCAAATGCACACTAGAAAAATACATATTCTTGTGAAGTTTTTGGATCTGCATTTTTACAGAAGTCAGATTTGACATGCATATGCGAACACACATTGGTGAGAAACCATTTTCTTGTGCAGTATGTTGACCTGTATTTTCACAGATGTCACATTTGAAGATCCAGATGCAAAAACATACTGGAGAGAAGCCACATTCTTGTGAAATTTGTGGATATCCATTTTCAGGGAAGACATATTTGGCATGTAATATGCAAATGCACACTGAAGAGAAACCATATTCTTAGAAATTTGTGGATCTGAATTTTCTGAGAAATCATCTTTGGCTTGCCACATGTGCATACGCACCACTGAGAAAGCCTATTCTTGTGAAGTTTGTAGATCTGCATTTTCACAGAGGTCACATTTGAAGACCCATATGTGAACACACACTGGAGAGAAACCACATTCTTGTTGGCATTTTCCTTAATAGTATATACTCATCTACTACAAACTACGTTTTTACTAATATGTAATGTTGTTATTGTGAAGGTATTATTTTCCTTTAAGGACTTAATTTCTTTGTTCATTGCTTTTTTCCATTTGTGATTCAGGGGAATTTATGGTTTCAATATAAGTATAAGTGGAATTTCCATCATTTTCAGTTCAAGAAATTTCTTCACATTGTGGTGTGATTTCACTATCAGTTTCATTCTGATCATTATGTTCATCTGTAGGTACATTAATTTTTCTTCTACAGGTTGGTTATTACTTATCCTGCTATGGGATACTTCTTCAAAATTAATTACATATCTTGATTATTTTCTTTTCTTCAATAGTAAGTCTATTTTTGAAAGTAACTGTTCTTACTTTCTTGATAGTCTTTCTGTTCAAAGTAGACAAAATATGCAGAGCTTTACTTGTTATATCCCACAAAAATTCATTTTTCTGATCTGGGATCCAGTTTCTTCTTATCTTGGATATATGCATAGCAAATAGTTCCAAAGATGTTCATATTTTGAATATTCAGTTCTTTACCAGTAAATGTTTCATATGAGGTTGATTTTAATCTGAGGTTGTAGCATCTGTTTTGGATGTATGTTGCTGTAAGTAGAGCATAGTTCCAGAGGATTCTGGGCAATTTTACATCTATTAGCATTCATGGAAACATTACAAATAATGTTCACCACCCTCTGTCAACAGGTTTGTTTTGATGAGGCAAAAACTGTGCTGATGTTTCGGGTTATGTCTGGATAAAAGAGACTTGAATTCTTTTGATATGAAATCAGACACATTGTGACTTCTCAGTATTTTAATTTTTCCAGATTAGCAGTCAGCCAAGAATTGTTCAGTAGCTTCTACTGTGTTACTTTTATATTTAAGAAAATACATAATTTTGAATCCTGAATAATCACCTGTAAATGTCAAAACATATCTGCATCCATCCCTGCTAGTCAGTTCTACTCTTCCAGCTCAATTACAACGAACGAGTTCTAAGGGTAATTTTGCTTTCTCGTCAGGCTCTCGTGATCTGAATTCAGGAATTTTACCTAGAGGACATATTTCACATGGTGACAAAGATGTTTTATCTGTGATATTCATTCCTTTCACAGAACTTGGTAGATTTAAAATGTCCAGGATATTATTGTGACCTAATATTTTATGCCACATTTTGAGATTATGTTTGTGTTGTAACCTAGGAAGTGTTAGTGAATGAATAAGGAATAACCAAAACAGAGGTTGGAAATGAAATAGTAATCTTTATAACATCAACAAAATACAATACTCGCCAGCGGCATGAAGTAGGTAAACCACTGCTGGTAGTGGACTACTTAGTATATTACCACCACTTACAATAGTGTCCAACATTTAGTTTTATTAATTTAACTTAGATTCATGT
The DNA here is from genome assembly GCA_964036315.1 of Acanthosepion esculentum. NCBI lineage: Eukaryota > Metazoa > Mollusca > Cephalopoda > Sepiida > Sepiidae > Acanthosepion > Acanthosepion esculentum. Next base: position 55,421,484 of record OZ038479.1, on the reverse strand, counting down.
GTTAGTACAGATTGTTTATTCCACCATTTTGGCTTCTACTGATGAAACAATTACAAGGGATTCAATTCGCTAACTTCAATTGCTCATGTTACATCCCTCTTATCAAATTGTCCTCAAATTCGTGTTTCAAAATAACATTGTCTGTGTTCCCACTCTTTGGAAACGGTAATTAAAAAAATTAATATTTTAATTGTATTTTTTTTAAATTTCTTTATTTATATAAAAGAAAGTCCATAGATTTTGTCAAGGGCTTTAGTGTTCTCCTTGGATGGACCAATGGTGTTGGTGGTTGGTCCAGCTTTTGTTCAGTTTGTGTTTTCAGTTGCATAGGATGTACATGCTGAGCCATGGTGTGTTGACGCTTGTTGTGGGGTCTCTACTCCCATAAGAGGATGATGTTTGACCACTCTGTCTGCTCCTTTGACCTGGTAGGTTAAAAGTGACCCATCTCCCTGGTCTGTATACTTCCCTCAATTGTCGTCTGAGTAGTCTTCCATCGCTTTGCATTTTGACAATGTTATTACATGGATCTGTGCATTTATCCATCACTGTTGCTGGTTGCCACGTACCATTTTCTTGTATGATAGACACTTTGCAGCCTATAATCAATTCAGGAAAGTCTTTTGCACTTCTCTTGTAATACTGTTGTTGCTTCCTGCTTTGTCGTTCATTTGTTCCTGGATCTGGTTGTGTTTTGAAGTTTCAGTGATCAATAAAGTTTTGATTATTTTTCTATTTTATAGGAAAATAAGAAGCTGGTGACGACAAGTGGCTGTTAAGTGGAGTTGCTCTTAGGCATAGAAGAGCCATTTGGTAGTCTATCTTTGACTGTTTTACATTTACCACACTTGTTTTTACTGTTTCAATCATTCAATGAAGTCATTTGATTCTGGGTATATCAGGCTGGATGTGATGTGCGTAGATTCCCACTCAGTGACCAAATTGTGGAATTCATATGACATAAAATATCTGCTGGCATTGTCTGTGTATAGATGTTCTGGTATGCCATGAACGGCAAAAATTCCTTTGAAGATTTGATGCAATTTGCACTTGTGACAGTCTTCATTGTCTTGATAAATGTCATTTTGCTGTATTGGTCAGTGACAAGTCAAAGATATCAACTGCAATATTTTGGAATGGTCTAGTTGGGTGTTCTTTAACGATCATTGTTTCTTTGGTATTCTTTTGAGATATGCATCGAGCACCAGTGCTCATTTCATATCTCACATGTCCTTACATTGATTCTTTTTGATTTGTGTCTTCAGTTTGGCCAAAATCATGTTATGAAGTTTTAAATTCCTGTTGCGTTGGTTGTTTGTCTTTTGTGTTATTACAGTTTGAAATGCTGGAAGGCTTTCGAATAACATTGCTATCAACAGGGAATCCGAGATTACTTCACTGGAATTACTCTTGGTTGCTGCAGCTTTTTCAGCCTGAAGTACATAGTCTGTTAAATCTTCTTCTGGCAATTTTGTGAGTGGAGATAATTCTGTCTATGACACAATTGTTTTAGATTTTCCTTGGCCCATGTAGTATTCTCTTACAATTTTTATTACTCTTTGTCCGTTGTCTTTTACATCTCTTATCACTAATGCTAAACTCCTGTCGTCGAGTACTTGAATCAACTTGGCAAAAATGTCTTCATTCTTTTCCTGGTCAGTCCTCTTCCTTTTTAATTTAAACATGTGGAAGTACACCATAACTTTTACTTCCCACTGTTCATAATTCTTTTTATTTCTGTCAAATAATATATTCTGTGTCCTGGTCCCATAACCTGTTGAGTTGTGCCCATAGCTTGTTGGGTTGCAATAGTAAGTTGACATATAATGACAAGAAGTTGGTAGGAAAGGAGAATGAAACAAGATGTTCACAATGTAACAAGTTTATTCACCAAAGGATTATACAGCAGAAAAATAAAAGAAGTATTAAATTATTTCATTTTTTAAGAGAGTTCCTGAAAAAGATATCCACAGTTCACTCTAACATATGTCTATTAAAGCCAATCTGTATTAAAAGAAAAATTAATGTCCGTGTGTAATTATTAAAGTTCTCAGGCATTTTTAAAACATTGGCCTGTACACTCATCACTCATCGACGCATTTAACTGCCATTATTGATGAAAAAATGTAAACAACAAATTTAAAATCTCTTATAAATCCAATATCTACCCAAGAGATATGTTTCAAAGTAATTTAGTAAATTTAAGGATTAATTAACTAGATTTTAAAAATGTAATGTTTACTTTTTTTACTTAAAACTAGGTAACTAAAAAGATTTGATGAGAAATACTCCAAACTTTTAAAAACAAAGTTTTATTGTCAAATCTTTTTTTCTTCTTAAGAGGAAAAAAACAAAAGATTTTTTGATTCTGAAATTATCTTTTTTAATCCTTTTTAGAACCTTCAAAATATTGGTTAAAAAATTATTTTCTTGCATCAGCGTGTGACCATAAATTAGTATAGGAAATTTTAATTTAGTGTCAGTGTGCATCAAAAAGCACATTGATTTGGAAATTCTTGCAAAAATTAAATAATTATTGGATTTTAATGTAACTTTCTAGACTTATTTACAAATGAATGGACGCATTTTTGAAAGGTTTCTTTTTTAGAGAATCTAGACAGAAATAATTAGATACCCTCTCCACACACATTTACTTAATGAAATTTTGAGAAATTTATTTTTGTAGTGCTCAATGTTCATATAGGTATAGATAGCACCACTGATTAGCATACTGTAATGAAAAAACAACCCAAACTTAATAAAAAAGAAGTTTTAGCAAAATCTTAATGTTATTATTAAGAGGATTTTATTTTATTATTAAATGATATTTTTTACTCTTTTCAGAATGCTGGAAATTGTGGTTTTAAAATCTTTTTTTTTTGTTTTTGCTCTAACAGGGGAGGGGACAAAGATCAGTATAGGAAATTGTAGCATCTTTTTTTTTGCATTGAAAAAAACATAAATTTGGAAATTCTTGCAAGTAATTGTTGGATTTTAATGAAACTTTTAGGATTTATTCGTAAATGAATTAAATTATTTTATAAAATCTTGGTAAAAAATGGTTCTTTTTCATTTCATCTCATCTCATACCCCCTTTTATTTAATTTTAAGAAATTGCAAGAAATTAATTTTTTATATTAATTAAAAGCCGAACTCCTTAGAGAATTAAATCCTTATATTATTTTTTGTAAAACAGGAGTCCCACTTACAGAAAATCTGCTCTGAATCATAAAATAAAAAATGCAATAAAACTAAGACATTGTTTAATTAGAAAAGCTTTTAATTGCTTTTATGAATAAGATATACTAAGGACACAAATAAATAATTCATCCATGCTTTCTGCCACATATAGTCCAGTGTTCCTTTTATGTATTTAAAGATTCTTGATAAAATGCAAAGAAGAATCTGCATTGTTATTGGTCCTGACCTGATATCTCGGTTTCTCTCACATTTTCTCACTATCTTAATGTAGCTGTCCTGTACCTTTTCTATAAATACTTTCATGTTAATTTTTCTGGTGAACTTTCCTCTATGGTGCCTGGACTTACTGAATTTAAGTACAGTACTAGTTTGGCCGCAAAATCTCGTCATTTTACAGTTGAAATAGCTAGATGTAATCATGAGTTTTATGCTCTTACTTTCTCTTCTAACATTTCTTGCTTGTGAAACACTCTTATGGCTTCTTGCTTTCCAGCCAACCTTGATCTTCAAAAGTTTAAATGCAATGTCAATCATTATCTTCTGTCTTCTTTTGTTCCTGTTCCTTTAGTGTTCTCTCTCCTTAATAATGTTTTCTGTTGCAATGGAATGTCCCACACTCCCTATCGCCTATTGTGCACAGCATATACCTGGGGGCTTGCTTCAGGAATTACTAGCCTGCCACCAGATTCCCTGTCTTTCAGTAGTGTATTCTTTTACAATAAACCTCTCTTCATTCATCTATGCACATTTTGCTGTTCCTTCACTTGAGTACCACCTTTGTCTGTTTGTAACCTCTCTAAGGATACGTTACATTTTTATCCTATTCTTTTATGCTCAGTAACCTTCTTATAAGTATCTTCATAGCTTCTTATATACTTCTACTCAGTAACTTTCATAATAACTGTCTTTAGTGGTGTCTTATATTCTTTCTCATTTGATAACTATCTTAGTGGCTTTATTGCTTTGCTTGGGGGTGAAATAATTTTTTAAAATATGAAAATATCTTTTTGAAAAGATGATCATATCTTGGAAAGGTGTTTCTATAGAAACACTGATGTTTCTGTTACTGTATTGAATTTTTGGCTATGAGAAATGGATGATATATGATGAAATGTCAATTGCCTTTCCAAAAAAGGCTTTTTTACTTGCTTGAGTCTTGTCAGCTACGAAACAGTCATTTTACTTGTAATTTTAAAATTTGTCAAATGTTGAGATTTTGAACTGAAATAGATTTGGAATCACTGATTTAGATAAGTGTTTTCCAAGATTGGCCACAATGTCTCATCAATTTACAGTTGAAATAGCAAATGCAACCAGAAGTTCTACGCTAACGTTTCTTCTCTCATACTTCTTGCTTGTGGTTCCATGCCCTTCCAGCCAACGTTGACTGTTAAAAATTTAAATGCAATATCTGTTGCTTATCTTCTGTCTCCTTACTACCTGTTCTTTTATTGGTCTTACTTCTTAATAATGTGATTCTTTTTCTTATTCTCTCACACTCAGTAACCCCCTTATGTCTCGGTGGTTTTACTGCTTTGCTTGTGGTAAAATGATTTTAAAAAAAATGTATGTGCTATTTGTTTCAAATCAGATTAATTAAACTTTAAATCAGCTAATCTTCCTCAAAGTTTCATAAAAGTATATTTCGTTTCTGAAAATTTTTTTAATAGAGAATTCTGTTGTATTAACAATTTCACTAATATGGCTGATTTTTAGCAATCTATTTCAAAGTGAACAAAGCAGGCTTGCTTAGAATTTGAACTCTTCATGACTATTCGACTTTCCACATTGAAATACAGTGCCAGATCTAGATAAAGAGACACTCTGGGCATATTCCATTTATAAAGCACCTTTTTAAATATATAACAGGGTGAAAGATATTATACACATTGCCATAAATTTTAAAAAGCCAGCCATACCAGAAGGTAAGTAAAGCACTTCACTCCACACACTTCACACGATTTACCATTCAATTTTAAAACACTTTTATGATGAGGTGCTTTTGTTAAAATATTAACAGGTTGTACAAAAGGGAAATATTTATATGAACATTTCTTCTCGATATTATATGAATCACCCTTTATGTAGATCCTTTGAAATGTGCCAAACTCGGTGAGGTTAGAATTTTATAAGTAAATGAATTCACTGAGGTAATCAAATGAAACAATTTGCAAAATTTCAAATGGAAACATTTGTAAATAATTTTCATAATTTATTAAATAAATACTGGAAATTTTATGCATAGCCAATAATTGTTAATTTGTATCAGATTTTGAAAGCCAAGTTTTTGAATGATTTCTTGGTGCATATTATAATAACTATTTGAAGGTAAACAACTTTTCATAATATCACTTTCAAAAACATCTTTAGTTATATGAAATTGATTGATTTTTTTTTTATCAGAATTTTCTTATTAATGGCTCAAAGATTTTTACCATTGTGTTGACCTCCAATTATAATGTTAGATTAATATCCACAAACTAATAATTGCCAGATTGCAATCACCATCATGTTTTATACAACTTAGGCAAAAACAAAAATAACTAAATTAATTTTTTTTTTATTACTTTTACTCGCCTTAATTATATCTTTTTTTTTTTTTATTACTTTTACTCGCCTTAATTATATCTTAATTTGCCATAGTGTTGCATGTATATATTTTCTCAAAAATGACTTTGTGAATAACATAAAACATATAACAGAATATTTTAGACATTGGAACAGTTTTGAGAAAAATACCATTAACTTTTATATTGCATATTCCAAACCAAAATTCTTTTTTTTTATTATATCTAAAATCCATGCCCAAAAGTTAAGCAGTCAAGATCAAACTTACGACTCAAACATAATAATTGATCTTGTGAGGCAAGATTGCTAACTATTATTATTTGCAATATGTCACAGTGCCCACACCTGTGAGTTAAGGAAATTAAATCTAATTCCAAAATGTTTTCTAAGAAAATAACACTTTGTGTGTCTGTGGGGAATGACAAGACTGAAGAAAATACCTTTGGGTGACTCAGGTTTTATTCAACTCAAAAAAACACATGAGGTGTAAACAAAGATGGCAATTTTTACAACATTTCTATGAAGGGGAAATAATTCCTTAATAAGGGCAGCGACTAGAATAATAATGTTATTTTACCATAGGGTCCATGCAACTGAATCTGTCTGAGAATCAGTGGAACTCCTATACTTGACCTAGAACAGTGAAGAAAAGAGCATTTAAGTAATGTTTAAGAAATCAAATCTAATTTCTAAATTCTTCTAAGAAAATAACCTATCCAGAATGGAATTCATTAATGAATAAGTACTGAAAAAAAAAATCATTAAAACTGAATAATTCACTGATTTTGTTGGATTTAGCTCCTCCTCAGTTCCTTAATCCTCACCTGGCTATAAATACTGGCTGACCCTTCTCTCTCTCTCTCTCTCAGGACTTAGGCCTTGGGCCACTACCTCGCACGGAGACAAGGTAAAATCTCTCTTTTTCCACTTAGGCCAATATGTGACCTCTCACAGATATAGTGTTTCCCAAATTCTGGGAACGCGCTAAGAACAATACACGTACGTATAAACATTCACACCACACACACATAATTTCTCCATACAAACTCTATGTAACAGTCCATGTCTTTGTTTAACTTGTTTTGTTATTAATATATATTTGTTTACCCATATGTATCGGTCTTGTTTGTTTTCTTTGTCTTCTTTGGACTTAATTAAAGTCTGACATTCTCATGTAGCTGGACTGGCCAGCAGGAAATTTTAACCCACTGATATCTCTTCACATCATCACCTCGCATGGTCCGCTACAATTTTCAGTAAATTTTTAAAATGGAACATTTTCCTTTCATTTTGGAAAAAAAAATGGCAGCCTTTTGTGTGGAACCGAAAGAAAATCATACATAACGATGCACAATGTCTTTCTTTTTATTCTGCTTCATTGGCCATCTTTATTTCTATTTTATTTATGTCAGAAATGATTATTTATGATTATGATGTGTATTGCACATCATTTGGTTCCAATAAAATTTGCATTTAATATAAAATTTATAAAATTAACATTTTGACATGTAGAGAATGAGGGTACAGTATCATATATTTCAGGTGTGGGCACTGTGACATATTGCAAATAATAATGGTTAGCAATCTTGTCTCACAAGATCAATTATTATGTCTGAGTCATAAATTTGATCCTGACTGCTTACTTTCGGCCTTTTGTTGCATGAAAGCTACTTTTAGTAAATTGCAATATTTCCAGTTGGTGTGGGCATTGAGTCCTTAGTAACAGCAGTGTCAGTAGCCCCGAAGAAACGTCATCCATCAACTGTTGTATAACTCATCTGTAAATCCAAATAAGGTATAATTGCAGATTAGGACCCAGAAACCAATTTTTTTTTTTAAAAAACCCACCATTCCTGAAAAAAAAAAAAAAAATCTGATTATTCCAAAAATAGCATTAAAAATTTGTGGAAATCTACTGGCCGCGTTTATGACACTAGATTACCGTGCATTGGCCTTCAATGAAAAACACATTCTTTTGGAAGTTCTTGTGAAAATCAAATAATTGTCGGAATGACATTCACAAATGAATTAAATTATTTTTGAAATAATATGTTCCTATCTACAAAACCGGGACACAACTAAGATTGTCAATACCTGGTAAAAGTTAGATTTTACATCAGGAATCTTCTTTTTTTTTTGTTATCTAGTAAATGGGTAAACTTTCGCGCAGTAACCTAATCCCGTAAGGGTGGCCGGCCTGTGACCTGGACTAGGATTGCGGTAGATTTCCGAAAATTTTTAATGCTATTTTTGGAATAATGGGGTTTTTGTTTTGTTTTTTCAACACCAGGAATAGTGCTTTTTATTCAAATTGGTCACTGGGGCGTTATCATCAATTTTTTTCGCGCAGTAATTAAAAGGCCAGTAATGGCGGCGGGGCTGTAACCGAGATGCAAATAAGACCTAAATAATATCTCTTAAACGGTAGGTTTCCGCAATTTTTTAATTCTATTTTTGGAATAATCAGGCGTTTTAACATCAGTAATGATGCTTTTTTTAAAATTGGTTTCTGGATCCTGTTCTGCAATTTTACTGAAGAAAGTCATGATTTTAAACACACGGAACCAAATTTTGGCTAACACCGTGCAAAGGTTTCTCAATTCGTGTTTTTATTTTTATGTAATTCTTTGTGTGATTTATTTCAATTTCGACATTATGAACTGCACAAACAATACAGAAATTGAGGAGAAATTCCAATAAAATCATTTTGAGCACAAAGAAATCCCTCTTTTTTGTTTTCGTCGTTGCATTTTCTCGTCTGAAAGGTAAGAAATTTTGATTAAAAAAAAGAAATCCTTAACTGACTTGCCTCACCATTTTTTTCATTCCTTCTCTCCTGTTACTTTAGCAAAATAAAAAATGAAAATAAATTTAGCTATGATTTCAATTTCATCATGTTAGATATTTTGAATTAATATTTTTAAAAACTGTACTAAGACAAATTATTTTAATTTTGGTATTTTGCTTTGAAGATTTTGTTTTAATTTAATCACAGTGAGTAAATTTTACTTAGGAGTTTTTTGGACATGTCGATAAAAAATAGCATCTTTGTTATTAATTAATTGACGCCTTTTTATGACCTTTTTAAATTAAAAATTTCGATGTTATTGTTACTCTTTAAAATTTAGATTTTTTTTGTGTTAATTGGAAAGATTGTGGAATACAAATTATATTTTTGGTTTGATGGAGTTAGGACTATTTTCCTGGAAGGTTTTTAAACTAAAAACTTTTTTCTCACTCTGTAACAACTAAAAAAGTAAGAAAAAAAAAGTTAAATGAGAATTATCCACAAAATGTTCAATGTTTTTTTTAAATTGACTTCACAGAATAAGAAGTCGATTGCAAAATTGTCCTTTTTAGTAGGATTATGATTCCAATAATTTATTTAATAAAAATAATATGCAATCATTGCAAAAGATTTTGATTGGTCATTGTAGCTTATCTAACAGCGTTTCCCCTATTGAGGGGTGTTTGGTTGATTTGAACCTTTTAAAACTTTATTCTACATTCAACACCATCACTTGATAAGACATCAGAAGTGTTGAAACAAAATGGTTATTTTTGTAGTGATTTTATAACATGTTTATATTATAATTTACATATATATATTAAATTCATGAAATTTTGTGAAATTAAAATTTCAAGTACTTCATATTTAGTTTAAAATGTAGGACTCCTTGGAGAATTTGAATATCAATTTGTTTTTGTCAAACAGAAACATCATTTACCAAAAATCTGCTTAAAATCTTAATAAAACTATGATATTATTTAATTAGAAAAGCTTTGACTTCAGATTAAGGATATGACTGTCTGAAAAATAAAATATTTTCAATGAATGATGAATTTTTAGAAGAATTGTTTTACATTTTTTTTTTTAATTTAATTATAAAAATTTATCAAGTTTTAAATCTTCTAAAATTCTGTATTCACAGATTTTGAGGATATTATTATTAAGTGAAAATTATATTTACAAATCGTCAAAACACCAATATTTTGAAAATTATGTTTTTGAATTTTTTATTAGTGTATAAATGTGCCATATCTTTTTTTTTTTTTTTTTTTTTTGTAAGTATGGGTGACCATATATGATATTGGTAAATATGAGTGATAATGATAGTAAATTTAAAGCTAAAATTAGTTAATATTTTAGGAACAACAAAAATACTCCTTCTTGTCAATTTATTTTAAAGGTTTTGAAATACATCAAACTATTTTGCTTATTGGAAATATTAAATTTAATCTATTATCTTCAAATTAAAACTAAATTAAAAACTTCAAGAAAGATTTTCATTTTTAAAATTCATTTTAAACCTTAGGTATGACATTTCTTTGAAAGTACCTACCTTAGTGAGTGACAATAAATTAGTATGGAAAATTTTAGTGTCTTTTTTTGATGCACTAATTTGGAAATTCTTGCAAAATTCAGATCATTGTCTGATTTTAATGAAACTTTTAGGATTTATTCACAAATGAATGAAACTATTTTTGAAATGCTTCGTTTTTAGGAAATCTCTGTAAAAACATTTTTTTAAAATTAGGTAACTTCAAAGATTCACTACAAAATGAGCATACACAGTGAAAAAATGTCCCTAATTTAATTAAAATATCTTACTATTTAGAGGAAAGATTGAAGGATTTTTTTATTATTATTTCTTTTTCCTTTTTAGAACATTTGAGATTTTGGTTTAAAATGTTTTTTCTTTTAATCAGCAGGTGACCATAAATTAGTGTGGGAACTTTTCATGTCTTTCTTGTAGTGAGAAAACATTGAGTTGGAAATTCTTGCAAAAATCAGATAAATGCTGGATTTTAATAAAACTTTTAGGACTTATTCACATAAGAATGACATTATTATAGAAATGTTGCTTCTTTTTAGAAAGTCTTCATAATAACATCTTTTTCCATCTGTTAGCCCCTACTCATTTAATTTTATGAAATTTCAAGAAATTTATTTTTGAAGCACTTAATATTTATATTTGTTAAAAGCACAAATTTTTGGAGAATTTATTTCATCAGTTTTTTGGGGGTCTTTTTTTTTTGTAATATAGCGCCACCTGTTAAAGAAAATGTCCTGAATGTTAAAAGGAAAAATGCAATAAGACTAAGACATTATACAAATAGAAAAGTGTTTTATTGCTTTCAAGTGTAAGAGTTTTATGTTAAGAAATAAATATTTAATTTTTAACAGGATTGATTTCATTTTTTTTCTTTTAATTATAATAATTTATGAAGGTATTTATATTATGATATTGATAAAGAATATTGAATTGGTTTTGTGTGTGAATAAAGGTGCCACTTTCTTGTAAAAACAGATGTTCATCCACAGTATTATCAGAAAATAAGCACATTAACCTTTACCACACTGCAGGCAACTATTGTCATTGTAGAATTCTCTCCCTTTGCTACTCTAGGAGCATTCTGTTGCCTTGAGATGGTTGCTATAAATAAAAACTTGTCAACCGTTATTTCTGGTATTTTAAGCTGGAAATCGCCTACTACTGCTTTGGAACAAGGCTAAACTTCCATTTTCCAATGCCATTTTGAATTCTTCTAGACTCTACATGAGGTGTAAAACTGATTAAACCCACGTTAATTTTTTGTAAACAAAAATTTCTGCATCAATATCCAACAAAGCCTTTATTCGGGAGTTTTTCTTTGATTAACACTCCAATGATGATTTTTAAGGCTTTACTCATGTGGATATTGACAGTGAAGTGGTTGAAGATGATAACCACGCTAGTGACGTGGAGTGGAGGAAAGTGATGATGACCACTAGTGGCTACTATCATCCATTGGTGACTAATTTTATGGAAGCTACTGGTAACCATCAATATAACTGTTAGCCTTTCTGAAGGTGGATTATTTTGTCTATTTATAAACGACAAAATAATAACTTTATTTGTCAGTAAGACAAATAAACATGAATCAGGTGAAAGAAAGAACAAACAAATGCTGGTGTCTTCTCAAATGTAAACACAAGGAAATATGTCATTTTTTTTTATATAATGAAAGCCTTTTAGCGATTTTGCTTCTTAGTGCACCCCCAGAACTCCACAAGCAGTAATAAAAGTATGTTGTATTTTTAATGTATTTGTTTAACATTTCAATTTTTTTGTTTTCAACAGCAAAACATGCTTGCAAAATGTAATGCATTATCAAATTATTACTCCTTTATTCGTTTATTAGGGTACAAAAATTACAATTTATATGCATAATACAAAAAAAGTTATAACAATTTTAAAACAGTAGGTGTTCATGTTTTTGGACCCTAAAAAAAATGCAGTGGCAACAATTCTAGAAAAAAATTGGTGTGATGAAGGTTAGCTGAAGTAAAGTTTGAATTTATTGGTAATTTTCTAACATTTCTTCAGCAAGCATTGAATGAAAAAGTAAATCTAAATTAAGGATCAACAATTTTTTGTCTTTCAGTTAAGTTTCAATTTAACATTAATGAAAAAGATCTTGAGTTGAATTAAATATTTTCACATCAGTACTGAACAAAACTGTCAGATAATAATTGTAATGTGTAATGCTATGGTTTAAATAGCCTTGGTTGGTAATAAGTCTACTGCAGAAGGAAATGGCAACTTACTGTGGTAAATCTGCCTAGTCAGTAATGAATAGAAAGAGGCATGTTCACCAAAATGTGTATCATGTATGACACTTAACTGACTGAATGTGTAAAAGAATTGGTGAGGTACTTTTTAATATTTTTCCCTTTTTCATATTTATTTATTCAGAGTAAGAAATTCTGTGACGTTCTGCATGTCATCACTGCACAAGCTGTGCTGACATCTAAGGTTAGCTGTATGCAAATACAAACTGTTGCTTGCTATGTTCACAGGTTTGTTTCAATATTAGGGCCATAATCGATGTCAACAAAGAATAACAACAAATATTTTTCAAGATGCTGGTTGGAAAGTAGCAAAAAAAAATATAATTTCTTAATCAGCAATGTCTTCCTTTGACTTTGAGAAAATTAACTTCTGGTATCTCACTAACTTTTGATCATGGAAAAAGGACTCTTACAAACTCCCTTCCTCCCTGACTGTTTCACTGACCACTCACTATATGGATACTGGCTTGGGCACCCACCACCCTGATCCATCCACTTGTTTTCCACAAGGCTCAACTTCAGCCAGTCAAACCAGAAGGTAAATTCAACACTGCTATCTGCAGAGTCACACTTAACATGATTTATCATTTAATTTTAAAACACTTTTATGATCAGATGTTTTTGTGAAAATATTAACAGTTTGTAGAAAAGGCAATATTTATATGAACTTTTCTTTCCAGAATTATATGAATCACTCATTATGTAGATCCTACAGTATTTTGTTTGATAAAAGTTAAACAGAATTTCTTCAGAGATCTAAGTAAATGAATTCATTTGATAACCAAATGAAATATCTTGCAAAACTTGAAATGTAAACTTCAGTAAATAATTTTAATTTCGTAAATACTGGAAATTTTATGCATAGTCAATATTTAGTTGATTTGTATCAGATTTTAAAAGCCAGTTTTTTCTTCTTTCCATAAAGATATTCTGGTGCATATTATAATAATTATTTGAAAATAAAGAACTTTTACTAATATCTCTTTCAAAACATTTTCCATTCTATAGAATTGACAGAAATTAGTTTAATATCAGAATTTTCTTATTAATGGCACAAAGATCTTTTCATTGTGTTGATATCCAGTTGTAATTTTTTTATTCATATCAACGAACTAATAATTGCCAGATTGAAATCACCATCTTGATTTATAGAACTTGTGAAAAAATTTATTGCTTGATACTTGAAATTGATTCCTCAATCTCTCTCCCTTAAAGAAAAAAAAACAAATCATTATTTGGTCAGTATGCTTTAAATTTAATGCTTTTTGCCTCATTTCAAGATTCATGTCTAAATGAATGTTTATATCATAATTGCTCTGCTGTTGTCTGCTTATCCTGTGAACACTGAGTTTGTTTACAAGTGGAAAGAATAATCTGTAAAGACTAATATTTTAGACATTTGAAAATCTTTCAGAAAAATATTGACTTGCATATTGTGTTTCACATCAAAAGGAAATTGTTTAAAATGATCTCATTGGTTTTTCTTTTGAACTCTTCTGGCTGCTGCATTATTTTGTCTCTGTGCTAATCTCAACTAGCCTTAATATATAGCTAAATGTATCTGTTGAAATATGAACTTTCATGTATTATACTCTGTTTCTGTTAAAATATGTCTCATTACTTTTTCTTCACAGGTGTTTTACTGGACAGAAAATCATAGAAATATTCATAAGAACTGTTATTATTTGAAAATTAAAATCAAAGAAAACAAAACTTTTGACTGTCCATGAAAAACAGTGAAATATATGCCACAATCATCATGTAATAGCTGTGCATCTATATTTTCAAAATCATCACATTAACTGGCAAGAAATCACAGACTTCGTTGGTCATACATATGAGTAAAAAGATAAAACATGTATCTGTGAAATATGAAAACCTTTGACTTGGATTTATGGTGCCATATAGAAAGACAAGAAACTAACCATATTCTGGTGGATTTGGTGATTATGCATTTTTAACGAAAATCAGATTTGAATCAATATGCAAAAATGCGCTGGAAAGAAACCACATTCATGTGAAGTTTGTGGATCAGCATTTTCATATAAGTCATATTTAGAATGCCATATACGAACACACACTGGGGAGAAACCATATCCTTGTGAAGTTTGTGGGTCTGCATTTTCACATGAATCACATTTAAAGCGTCATATGCAAACACACACTGGAGAGAAATCACATTCTTGTGAAGTTTGTGGTTCTGTCTTTTCTGGAAAGTTACATTTGAAGCGCCATATGCAAACACACACTAGAGAGAAAACGTATTCTTGTGAAGTTTGTGGATCTACTTTTTCATCTAAGTCAAATTTGAAATGCCATATGCGAACACACACTGGAGAGAAACCATATTCTTGTGAAGTTTGTGGATCTGAATTTTCACGGGAATCACATTTAAAGCGCCATATGCAAACACACACTGGAAAGAAACCACATTCTTGTGAAGTTTGTGGATCCGAATTTGCAGATAAGTCATATTTGAAGTATCATATGCGAATACACACTGGTGAGAAACTATATTCTTGTGAAGTTTGTGGATCAGCATTTTCATATAAATCATCGTGGGCTTGCCATATGCGAACACACACTGGAGAGAAACCATATTCTTGTGAAGTTTGTGGATCTGCATTTTTGCAGAGGTCACATTTGAAGCAACATTGGCAAACACATACTGGAGAGAAACCATATTCTTGTGAAGTTTGTGGATCTGCATTTTCGCAGAGGTCACATTTGAAGCACCATATACGAACACATACTGGAGAGAAACCACATTCTTGTAAAGTTTGTGCATCTGCTTTTTCATGCAAGTCAAATTTGAACCACCATATGCGAATACACACTGAGGAGAAACCACATTCTTGTGAAGTTTGTGGATCTGAATTTTCAGATAAATCATATTTGAAGTATCATATGCGAACACACACTGGTGAGAAACTATATTCTTGTGAAGTTTGTGGATCAGCATTTTCATATAAATCATCCTGGGCTCGCCATATGCGAACACACACTGGAGAGAAACCATATTCTTGCGAAGTTTGTGGATCTGCATTTTTGCAGTGGTCTCATTTGAAGCACCATATGCGAACACATACTGGAGAGAAACCACATTCTTGTGAAGTTTGTGCATCTTCTTTTTCATGTAAGTCAAATTTGAACCGCCATATGCGAATACACACTGAGGAGAAACTATGATCTTGTAAAGTTTGTGGATCTGCATTTTTGCAGGTCACATTTGAAGCATGCACCGTCTAGAAAACATATTCTTGTGAAATTTATGCATTTGTATTTCTAGAAAAGCCAAATATCCTGCATCATATTGAAATCTCTACCAGAGAGAAACATCTTTATTTCCAAATTTGCACATCTGCATTTTCAGAGATATCAACTTTGTTGATCTGCATACAATCCAATATAGAAAAGTAGGCATATCTGTGTCAAATGTTGGGGTCTGCATTTCCCCACATATGCAAACACACACTGTTGAGAAGTGTATGTATGACATTTTGCAACTGTTATGGATTTTTTTAAAATTCCAAATATAATGAATTCACCAGAGAAAATAATATTATATTAATTTCATGGAGGTTAGATTTATTTTATATGTCCCAAATATTAGGGACATTCCTTTTCGCGTTCTTTTAATAACATTTATTAAAACATTTGATATATTGGTGTGAAGTGAACACAAATTATCTCAGTCAATATTTAAACTCTGCTCACTGATTTTATTTTGCATATTTCTTACTTTCTGGCCATGAACTCTTCCTTTATTTCCCGCAATGAATATAATTGTAATTGCTGTACAATTGTTAATTTTTATCAGGTAGATTCAAACATCATGATGTTATTTTCATATTTTGGATGTTTTTAGTTTCACATGTCTTGTAACATTTAATATAACAAGCAACTGATTATTGAAAAGAAGACAGAACAATAGTAAATAAGCATATTTGTATATATATTGTCAAAAATGCACATACATATATATATATATATATATGACACTAAAGTATGACACTTACCACACCCCCTATAATGGAGGAAAAATTCAAAGTTTAAATTTAAAACCTTTCATAATTTTCCTGAGTGATATGTTTGAAAGTAATTTTGTAAATGTAAGGATTAATTAACAGAATTCTGTAAAATGATTGTTTTATTTTTACTTAAAAATTAATAAAAGTAACTGTTATTCAATAGCCTGCGGGATTAGACGTTATAAATAAGACTGTATAATGACACTCCTGACATGTCAAAAACTTAAAAATATTAAGTAAAGCAATACGGAATACCAGCACTGCAATAATCAAGAGATTGGTATTTATTTTTAAAAATAAACTATTTTTAATTTTATAAACCAAATAACTTAAGAATATAGTCGTTTTTATGCTTTTTTTAAACTTAGCAACATAAATAATTTTATTCTTAATACATTAGAGGTAGTCATTTCTTATTTTAGTTAAATGTTACTGTGTTTAATTCATTGCCTTTATTCTTTTTGCTATTTTCTTACACATTTCATCCAATGTGATTTTATTAAAATTATTTTCAGTTTAAGAATATGTATTAAAATAATAGAGTTGCTACTAATGAAAACAATGAGCAGAATTGATAAAGTTGACTGCATTCACTTTGGGTCTTTTACTTTTATTTTGTCCATAAAAACATTATAGTCCTATATAACCAGTCGTTTAAGAATGCAATTATTTTAATCTATATACTTTCATGAAACTTAGAAGTGCACAAGACTGTAGTATTCTGGATGTTGTTTTTGATTTTCAGTAAAGCACATGTTGATATCCTCATACTGGAACATAATAAATTCTTACATGCAGTGGTAGTGGTGATGATGATTCTACAAAGATTTGTGGTGTGAAATCTTTGCAGCTGCATAAACATGTTTTGCTGAAAATCAATTTTAAACACAAATCAACAAACTGTTGATATCTAACAATTGGTTTAATGATAACAAATTCAGGAATTAAAAAATACATAAAGAGTAAAGAATTATTGAGCTTTTTATATAGCATGGCTGATGGTCTTTCAGAAGGAAACATCGTCTAGCAGTAATTCACAATGAATGGAGAAATCTGAGAGAAGTGTACTAGCTGTAGGTGGAAGTATATAAGAAAATCTGGCATTAATTTATTGCATGTTTTTTGATAACATATTCATGACCTTTCTTTGTCTGGGAAATAAATGACCTTTGAGGAATATGTCCATTCCAAAGTCATTAAGAAATGGTTTTCTGGGAAATTTTACGATAAAAAAGAATTATTTGTTTCCATGCAAATTAAAATTTAAATCAGCTAATTTTACTAAAGTATATTTTATCATTAAAAGATATTTTAATAAAAAAAAAAATTATTTGGTGTCAATATGCATGAATTTACAGATTTTACAGGTAAGTAGAAAAAAAAGATTTCAGTTTTACTGCATAATTCTCTAACATTTTCTCCACAAGCATTTTCATGAGATTACTGTAAATTTGTTAAAGGTTAGAGGGGAGTTAATGTGTGAAACTGGTCCAAGTAATCCCTTTCCAACTGACAAGTCTTTCTATACACCACTTTCAAGAACCAAAACTGTCTGTACTCTCTTGTGTCGGGATTTTTATACCCAGCTGATCTTGCAAAAATATTTGCATACATTCACCCACTCTCACGAATTCTTCTAACTCTGAGATCTTGTCTTTCTTAAATTATGCTGTCAGGGCAGCCATATTTTTTCCTTTCCTTTCCTTCACTCGTTTTGCATGCGAAGCATATACGTGCTTGCTTTGCTACATGAGGTAAGTCATCTTCTCTTCTACACTACTCTGTGATCTCCTAATCACATAAATGACATGGAGATGGCGATCACCTTCGTTGAGTGCTTCCACGTAAAAGTGGACAGGCACCACACGTCTCTTCTGCATTTATTCTCACTTGGTCTCTGTCATTATTGGCATTATCATCATTGTCTCCAGTATCTGTTTCCACTGGTTCCGTAGATGAATAATCTGACCCCACATTGAAGAACAGTAGCGAATCTGAGTCGCTTTCAGACAACTTATCACTGCCGTCATCTTCCAATGATGCAGATCTCTAACATGACCAGAGGTCTCCAATATGGCTTGGTGTTCCATTGATGAAAACTGAATGTGGGCTGTAGACCCGTGTTACTGTTACTTTTTTGAATTGCGTCGAACATCGATCATGTGGGGTCTTTACCCATACCGCATCTCCCACTCTGTAGATTTTAGCATCTGTGTGTTCAATTGGTAGTGCAATATCGACACCCTTTATGTGGGCTTGATAGTTTTGTATAGTATTAGCAGGTACCGACGAAGCTGTTACATCGTCTTTTGGCATCACATTATACCAATATAATGCCTCCATAATGGAACATCTCAACTGAGCAGTGATATGCTTGATGGTGCAATGACATCTTTCCATGATGCCATTCCCTGGTGGTTGATAGGCACACCAGAATCTAAGCTGAATGCTCCAGCTCTCAGCAAACCTCGCGAATATCTCCCCACAAAATGGTGTCAATGAGCAGTTCAGCAGTTGGCCCTCTTTCGCAGAATAGTGATTCCAGTTGTTGGCAGCATCCTGATGTGGTAACAGTCACCAGATAGAAAATCGACTAGGGCCACAGTCAGTCAGCGTCAGGTAACCCCAGCCTTCATAATGGGTTATGTCCATTCCCACTCTGCTCCAATTCTCACACACATCCAACTGTCCAGCTTCCAATGCACCGTCACCGGGTCAATGGATTGGCACATTTTTCACTCTCCAACCTCTGCCCAAAAGCTGCCTTTGAGACCTCAGGGTGGATCCGTCATACAAAGTACAAGGTGAACTTCACACCGGGAAGCCCACTACGTCACTGTTCCATAGATGTGATGTGCACTGGTTTCGTTTCTTTCTGAACCGCACATAGCCAATGTTGAGGCACTCTGGTGAGCTGATTGGCTCAGTTTGCATGGGATCTGACAGGCTCTATGTCAACAGTCAGTTTATATTCCCCCACCAGTTCCTTGATTGTGCTGAGCCAACGTCGTAACAATTCTGTCACCGCCTTTGTGCGCACTCGAGACTTTCCGGACAGCGTATCAGAAACACATCCGAAATAACAATTTTAACGGCCTGGGAAATTCATAATCCTGAAAGCAGTAATTTACTCAGAGTGCAGGCAATACCCTGATTGTTGCATTTAGTGTGAAAATCAAGGATTAATAGATAGTCTAGTCAGAGGGTGTTTTTTTTTTGTTTTTTTTTTGCAAAGAAGCCATTTTGTAATCATCCATATCACATTTATCTATCCTTTCTCTTTAATGGACAATACCCTGATCATCGCAGAACCAATTCAATTTTATTTTACTAATCCAGGAATATTATCCTTTATTGGGTTCGAGAGATATTCTCTTTTTTCCACGAAGGCTTGCTGCTGCATTGTTTTTTATCATATGAAGCCAGGCATGCTTCCTGCAGTTGAGAACAAAATGTCCGAATTTATTAATGAATTATATTACACACGATGTCACAAATATTTATCGAGAGAATATCTTTCAAATTTCATCACAGATTCTAATTTTTGTCCACCTAAAAATGATTGTTGAGCTTATGAATACACGCATCATCAGGGTATCTCGCAGCGTGATGCTTTAGTATATAGTTCAAGATAAAGGAAGAGGCATTAAATCAAAAAATAAGGGAACAGTAACGATAGCAAACTAATTGAATTCCCTTAAAAAAAATCTATTCTTGTCTTCTTGGGATGAATCTTATCTTCTTCTGATATTCCCGGCAACATGTACTTATTGGAGCAGAACAATAACAACAGTTTTGCCTAGTTCAGCTCATAAAATTCATAAAATATCTTTCAAATTTCATTACAGATCCTAATTTTTTGGTAAGTGAACAAAAAAAAATCACAGCTGATTGAATAACTCTCTTGTTTTCCAAACTGAAACAATTTAAGCCACTGACTGGCTTGCCTATAGGTTGGATGGATAGCCACTTCGGCCTCTTTACCCAAAGGTCCATAGGTACCTCCACTTTTTTGTGGGAAAACAGCATAGTGTAAAGAAAAAGGCAACAAACTTAATAAAAATAAAATATTATTGTCAAAATGTTTGTTATTATTAAGATGAAAGACCAAGGTATTTTTTTATTATTTTTTTAAAATTTTTAATCCTTTCTAAAATGTTCGAAATTTTGGTTAAAACCTTCGTTTTCTTTACGTCATCAGGGTGGCATAATAATTTCATTGACTTTTTTGTGATTTTTTTCCATTGAAAACACATTGATTTGGAAATTCTTGTAAAAATCAAATAATTGTCCGATTTTAATGAAATTTTCAGGACTTATTCACAAATGAATGAAATTATTTTTGAAAATTTTCTTAGAAAATTTTTGTAAAAAAATTTTTTGGTTACATATATTATCCCTCACTTACTTAATTTCATGAAATTTCACAAAAAAACTTTCTATTTCCTGAATTTTTTTAATTTGTTAAAAGTAGTTTACTTCTTGGAGAATGTAAATCATCTAATCCTTTTTCAAACTTGCATTATTCTAACTGAAAATCTGCTCTGAATTGGAAAAATAATGAATGCAATAAAACTATGACATTATTTAATTAGAAAAGCTATTAAATGTTTTTGTAAGTTATATTAAGGACACTATTGTCTGAAGAACTAAAATTTTTCTGATGAATAATTAATTTTGACAAAAAATTTTTCATTTTTAAAAAAATTTTTCATTTTTAAAAAAATTTTAATTATAATAATTTATAATATCTTAAAATCGAGTAAAATTCTGTATTGGGCTATTTCCTGGATGTGATATAGTAATTAAGAAGAAACGTTTACGAATCCAAAATTGAAAAAAATTAATAAACGTAGTTACGCTATTCTATTTTTAAAATTATTATTATTTTTTTTTCTTAATTTGTTCATCAATGAAAGTCTAAACGTGACATTAATATGAAAAGGTCACGTGATCTAAGAATTTTGTCTCTTTACAGAGAATTTAAGAAAATTTTATAGTATCTTAATTTTTGTTTATTTTTGCATAAAGCATCTTCGAAAGGTAAATAAAAATCAATAAATTATGAGATGATTGCAGAAAATATGTTCATTTTAAAAAATTACTAGATAGTTAAAAACAAACAAAAAAAATGCGTTCACTTAGATTTCGCAAATTTTATGTCGATTCAAGTCAGCCATACTAGCTGTCATCGTTTTGTCACTCAATCGCCCATCAATCATCGCCTCAGATAAACAGGGCCAATCAATAACAAATGGTTGTATATTACTTTTTTATGATATAAGTAAGTAATATTTATTCCAAATCAGATTAATTTAACTTTAAATTTTCTATTTTTACTCAAATAATGTGTCATATATATATATATATATATATATATATATATATATATATATATATATATATATAGGAGGAGTTTTAAAATCGATAAATTTCTTTTGTTAAAATTTTAAAAATGGCCGCTTTTAAGAAAATTGTAAGAAATCGAAATTAAATTTGACATTCCAATTTATATAATTTCTATCTGAAATACACCAGAATATTTTACTTAATGGAAATAAAATTTAATCCTTTAGCTCTCGGTTAAAGCTAAAATTAAATCTTCAAGAATGCTTTTTCATCTATAGAAATTAATTTTAAACCTTAGGTATTGAAAATTTATGTCGAAAAAGTGGCAGTGCCTACTTTAGTACATAGTTCAAGATAAAGGAAGGGGCATTAAATCCAAAAATGAGGGAACAGTAACGATAGCAAACTAATTGAATTCCCTTGAAAAATCTATTCTTGTTTTTGTTTTTTGAGGGGGTGATGATAATCTTATCCAGAAGGAGTCTTTTCGGATATCCCCAGCAACACCTACTTATTGGAGCAGAACAATAACAAGTTTCAACAAATCTCCCATGAGATTAATGCAGTGATAAGAAGCCTCGTTCAGCGAAATAGCACCTTTGGTTTTCAGCGAGCAATTAAAAAATGGTCGTGGTTTAGTTCACCTTCTTTGAAGACAGGACAATGAAATAACCAAATATAATTTTTGTATTTGCTGGCGAGAGGGAACCTCTATTTTCCCTATTATCTCCTTCTTCTCTCCCTCTCTATCTATCTATCTATCTATTGGTTACTTTGCCCCAATTGCCTCACAACTCTGTTTAATACTCCAAAGGCCACTGGGTAATTTGGAGTAACAATTGTTTTTAAAGACAACGGACTCTTTGAATTTTCCAAACTTAATGATCGTACTCAGAAAAGTCCTCTTCCTCAGTAAGTCCCAGAGTCTCGATGGAAGACAATTGTTCAATGACTCGTTCTAAAGAACTGTTCTTGAATGTGTCTCTGCAAGGATCAGCATAAGAATGATTGGGCCCTAACACAAAATCCACCACAGGAGGAGGACAGGAAGCTATTTTTGGAATCACCATTTTATAATCCGTAGCATTTAACGCAGAAGGTTATACCTGGACAATCTGAAGATAGAAAAATGAATGCTGTTTCTAAAGGGGATAATACCCTTGGTGGTTTCCCACGCAGAACCATGAAAACACTTGATCAAATTCAAGGGTTTGAATAACTGGATCAGGTCAAGACCTGAAGGTTCACAACACGTGATCACTCCATCAACGGTAACACTCCTTTTACTTCTACGAGAAGAAATTACCATCCGTAATTTATCTTTCTACCTGTCTCTCAAACTCTACTATATTTTTTTCTTTTTTCAAGGAATTCTTGTAGGCTTCTACCGTGTTTTTTTTAATACTGGAGATTCTCCTATCAATTTCTATTCCACAGTCCATTTCTTTCCACTGAACTATGCTTTGAAGTCCTTGTCTTCAGTTTTGCAAGAGTTCAGAACTTGAGACCTCACCATTTTTTACAGTCACAACTCCCAGCTTAATTATCACGTCTATTCAGACAACAATGTCAATCCCATCGATGATGCGATCAACGATAATTGCCCAATTTTATCCTCGTTCCACCTGCCAGGTTCCTTTATATTTTACCACCCTTCCGTCAACTGCTTTCACAGTGACACTTTTATTATTCCATCCGCTCACAAGCTTGGGATTAATTAAAGTGGTTGTGCAGCCAGTACCATAATTCATCTCTTTCCACAATATCTTGAAAAGAAATTGCTACCTGTCGCCGCTTCATCTTTTCCCCAATACAAGGCAAGCGACATTCCATTTTCTCTTCTTTCATTTAAACTCCAATGTTTACTTTATTAGTTTGTTTATTTACATCATTTGGTTTCAAATAAAAAGTACATAAAATTGCCATGTTGTAGATACAGTGACGATACAATATCATATATTTGGGGTGGTGAGAGCACCGAGTCCTTAGCATCAGCATGGCTCAGAAGAAACATCATGCAACCACTTTTGAATAATTCCTCTGTAAAAATGCTAAGAAACCTCAGGATTTTAAACACGAGGAACTAAATCTTCGCTAACACCGTTTAATTTTCTTTTTCGGTTTACTTCTCAATACGTAATCATTCAAAATATTTTCACAAAAGTGATTTCTCGTTTGTATCGTTTTTTTCCCCCCATTTTTTAATTCCTCCTTTGTGTCATTCGATATTATCACATGAACTGAACGAACAATACAAAAATTGGTAGGTTGACAGAGAAATCCCAACAAAATGATTTGAGCAGAAATAAATCATTCAGTTTTGTTTTTCTCGTTGCATTTTCTGATTTGAAAGGTAAGTGGAAGAAGACAAGCAATTTCGATAAAATGAAAACGTTATTTACTGACTTGCTTCACCATTTTTTTTTCATTCTATGTTAATGTTTAACAAAATAAAAATAAAAAATGAATTCCGTTATGATTTCGTCGTGTCAGATATTTTGAAGAAATTATTTATTATTTCTTCAAAAATTTTTGACACGATGAAATAATCACAAATAGGTCCAGTAATTCGCTGAAAAAAAGCATGATGAAAAAAAGGCCCCCCACCCAACTTAATAAAAACATTTTTTTTTCGTCAAGATGTTTTTGTAAAGGAAAGAGCAAAGTATTTTTAATTATTTTTTTTTTAAATATTTCTTTTTTTTACTCCTTTCCAACACGTTCGAAATTTTTGTTAACAAACATGATTTTTATATACATACGTCGACGGTGTAACAAATCTGGTAATGGACATTTTCGCGCCTGTTTTCCGGTAAAATAACTTATTTATTTGAAAAATCTTGCAAAAATCAAATAATTGTCGGATTTTATGAAACTTTCAGGACTTATTCACAAATGAATGAATTTATTTTTGAAATTATTATTTTTAGAAAAAGTTGGTAAAAATATTTTTTTTTACATCTGTTTTAACCTCCCCACTTAATTTCATTAAATTTCTAGAAATTAAACTCGTCAATCAAATATTTTCTATTTGTTTAAAAGCAAGACTCCTTGAAGAATGTAAATCCCCATTTTTTGTTTTTCAAACTTTTACCAAATTCCCTAAAATCTGCTCCAAATCGTAAATTACAAAAGGCAATAAAACAATCTAATTAATTAAATAAGCTTTTAATTGCATTATAGTCTGAAGAAGAAAAATTTTTCAATGTATAATGAATTTCTACAAGAATTGTTTGCATTTTTCTTTTTTTAATTATTATAAAGTTTCAAAAATGTTTTAAAAGTTCTTCCAAACGTCTTTAAAGTTAGGTTATTAAGTGAAGACTATATTTACTAAGTGAAAATCGAAAAGCTTAATACAAAATAAAAATCACACCAAAAATATTTTAAATAAGTTATTTTTGTGTCAAAATGTTTTTTTTTTTTAAGTATGGTGTTTCATTTGTGATATTATCGTTAAAAGGTTATGTGTTTCAAGGGTTGTCCCTCCTTAAGGAAAATTCCGCTCATATAAATCTGAAATGAAACAATTACCCACAGCTGAAAAGCTGTGGGCAATTGTTTCATTTCACTTCCTCAAAAGCAGCAATGATAGGAAAAATGGTCCTTTTCAGAGAAACAAAATATTTTGAAAAGTCTTATGACGGTCATGCATGGTAGCATTTTTTAATACAATATTGTTTGATGTATTGGATTATGCTTAAATAAATTAAGTGTACAGTTATGTAAGTAATAATAAAATTTAATAAATAAAATAACTTTAACATTTCATAACCATCAGGATATAACAATTAATATAGAATAAAATGAAAAAATAATATCTTAAATATAAATTAATAATAAATACCATAAAATTTCAAATTATTGACTTACCTCTATCATTGCATTTTATTATTATATCAGTTATGGAATTAAAAGTTAATATTTGAGATAATATTACAACTAATATAATTATTATATTATCTCAGTTATTAAAGTTTTAATTCAATAACTGGATAATTAATAAAATACCATTATAGAGGTAACTCAATAAATTATGAAATTTTATTAATTTAAGTAATTTTTATAGTATTTTATATTTTCAGAAAGCATCTTCAAACATAAGGTTAAGTATCTAAAAAAAAAATTAATAAAATATTAAATAATTGCTTAAAATATTTTGTTAATTTTCAAAAATTACCTGTTAGTTAAAAACAAAGCATTTTTACTTAGAATTCATAAATTATATGTCAATTCTAGTCCACCATACTTAACCTGTCAACACCTTAGCCTGTCAATATATCAATGGAGATGTGAGATCAACAAAACCCTGTGGTTAAGAAATGCTTGTATACAACATTTTATACTATAAGTAAGTAATATTTGTTTCAGAACAGATTAATTTAACTTTAAATTTGCTAATTTTCCACAAATAAAATTTCTGAAATATATATTTTATTTTTGCAAGATATTTAAAACTGAGAATTAATGTTTGTTTACAAATGTGTTAAAATGTCCGTTTCAATTGGCTTTTCTAAAAAAAAATAAATAAATCAATTAAAATTAATCTAATTTCTATTTGAGATATACCACAGTATTTTGCTTTCTGGAATTAGAAAAGTTAATCCTTTTAGCTTTTAATTAAAGCTAAAATGAAAGCTTCAAGATTTTTCATTTGTAAAAATTCATTTGAACCTTAGGTATACTGAATTATTGAAGGTAACTATTTTAAAATTAACTAGCTACCTCCAACTAAAATGATACCTCGGGTTTAATTAAAAGCAAAAAATCGATTTTTAAAGATGAAAAATCTTTCTTGAAGCTTTTATTTATTTTTATTTTCAAGCTAATAAATTTAACATATATTACAAATAAGCAAAATACTTGGATGTCTTTTAAAAACTAATTTAAAAATTGACTGGAAGGAGTTTTTTTTTTTTGTTAACATATTTGATTAGAGTACTTTTATAGTTGTCTTTCATTGCAATCTTATTCTCTTTATTAAAAAGATTCCCTAAACTAAAATATAATTTTCTGAAACTTTATTTGAGGTAATTAAGTTTTATCCCACTTCATATTCTGGAAATTTAAGTAAGTAAGGGACAGGTAACACATGTAAATAAAATAAAAATAATAAAAATTTTTTAAAAAATCTGTCAAGATTTTAAACAAAAAATTCTAATATAATTTTCTATATTTGTGAGTAAACATTTACAACTCCATGTGTTTTTTATCAAAAAAAAAAAAAAGACACTAATCTTTGCTGACAAAAGAAAAATAAGATTTTTAACCAAAATTTCAAACATGCTGGAAAGGATTAAGAAATTCAATAAAATAAAAAAAATATAATACTTTGGTCTATCCTCTTAATAACAACATAAACATTTGTTATATTAAGTGTATGGTGGCAGAAGAAGAAACAAGGTTTAATGAAATAAACAATTTTATTAACATAAAATGCATCAATAATAAATCAATGTAAATATCTTGCTGAAGGAAGGAGATAAATGGAGTTGTAAAAGGCATCCTGTGAGGTGTACATTAGGAGAAGGAGGATGAATTGCTTTGGTGACCTGTCTTTTGGAGATGGAAAGTTGCTTTTAGACGAAGTCTGTGAACCCGGGCTAAGTTGCTGTCCAACTGCCGAAAATTTCCCTTTGGTGGGTTTTTATATCATTTCTTAGGCTCAAATCGACTCTGAATTTTATTTTGTTTCTTTAGGTGAGAGTGGGTGCTATTGGGTGGAAATTCTGGATTGTATTGCTTATTTATTAATCTTTGAGTGTGTGAGTAAAAATGGGAGTTTTGCGTGGAGCCTATGTGCAGTTGACAAAATTTTAGTTCAGTCTTGGGTTTTGTATTGTTGACATCCAGCCAGTGGTGGAAATTAGTGTAGCATGAATCAGAAGATCTGGTCTTAAGAAGAATGTCACACATTTTGCCAATAAAACTTTGTTTATTATCAAGTTTGGGGCCTTTTTCATTATGCTATGCTCTTTTTTTAATAAAAAAGTTGAGGTACCTAAATTAAACTCCCTTTTTCAAAGTCTGTAATAGGGTAAACAATAAGTTAATAGATAAAATTACAAAATATCCATAAAATGCTAGATTTTAATAATTAATTAAATAAGCAACTGATTGAAAATAAATGATTACTAGTAGATTTAGGATTTTAATAATTTATTTCATAAAAATAATTTTGAAGTCAACTGAAAATCTATCACAAATCATTTATTTTAAATAATACATTTTTTTTGTTCATTCATTTTGCCATTATTTCCACCAGATTTGTTTCAGTGCTATTTTGAAAAGCTTCCTAAGGAAGAAGTCTTGTATTGCAAAACTCTCTTGTCACTTACACTTAGCAAGGAAAAACAGTAACCAGTTTTAATTTGCTAAATAAATAGAAATGCCAAAGTAAAACGTGTTTTCTATTTCTGCTTGAAGGATAAAATCAAATTTTAAAGAAAATCTTAATGGAAAGTGATTATTATTATTATTGTATTATTTACTTAATAACTATATCATTTAATTGGGACAAAGTAATACAGAAATTTAAAAGATTTAAAACTTTATGAATTATTCTCATTAAAATTTTTAAAAAGTGGAAACAATTAGCCATTTAAAATGGAAACTCCTTTCAGTCAAATATGATTTGTTGGAAATATTAAATTTAATCTGTTAGCTTTAAATTAAAATTATAACAAAAGCATCAAGAAAGACTTTTCATTTTTAAATATAATTTTAAACCTTAGATATTGTGAATCTATGAAGGTACTTATAACTAAAATTTTGAATGTTTTAAAAGGATTAAAAAATATAATAATCAGAAAATCCTTTGGTCTTTATTCTCAATAATAACAGATTTTGACAATCAAATTTTGTTAAGTTTGCTGTAATTTTCATCATGTATTACCATTTTTTGGAGAATCTTTGAAAGTACCTACATTTATGCAGTTCCTGTCAACTAACATGGTAATTAAACAATGATGAGAATATTAAATGCATAATGTATTTAATATTCTCATAATGACTCAATGTATTCAACTGTATACAAAAATAATACAATAAAATAATATAATAATACAGGTGCATCAAACTCTCAAAAAAGAATACCTAAGTTTTAAAATGAATATTTAAAAATGAAAAATGTTTCTTGAAGCTTTTATTTTAGTTTGAATTTCAAGCTAATAGATTAAATTTAATATTTCAAATAAGCAAAATACTTTAATGTATTTCAAAACAAAATTAAATTGACTGAAAGGAGTTTTGGTTTGAAATGGCTAAAATTGCTGGTTTTAATGCAATTTTTAACCATCTTTCACCACAATATAATTATCTATTTTCAAAAATATACTTTTCTAAAACATTATTTGAGGAATATTAGCAGATTTAAAGTTTAATTAATCTGATTTGAAACAAATATTACTTAGTTTAAAATATGCCTGAAATTAATTTAATATGTTGATAGCTGTTTATTATGTAAGGTGTTGAATGCTTGACTAGCAGATGGAAGTTTATCCAATATTTTTCTAATGGTGGAGATATCTGTAAAATTTACTTGAGGAATATAATGTGAGGACCTTTTTCATGTAATTTTTAACTACACAGTAATCTTAAAATATTTAGCAAAATATTCTCTATAAACTTATGTTTTATTGAATTTTAGGTAATTTGGATGTAAAATTACTAGAGTTATCACTTTTATTTTCTGATAATGTCATTTTCAGCACATTGGTATTTGAAAGAATCGGCACCTTTAGACAAGTAAACGATTTTCAAAATTCTTTTAAAAATATTGTTGTTTGATAAATTGCACTAAGCTTTTACATTAACAATATCACTTAACCAGGACAAACTAATACTGAAATTTAAAAGATTTAACTTTATAAATTATTTTCATTAAAACTTTGAAAATTTGGAGGAAATTCTTATGAAAATTCATTATTGATCAAATGATTTTTTTTTTTAAATCAATAGTCCATGATATATTGTATTCATAAAATTAATGAAATGCTTTTCAAATGGAATTATGTGTTAGTTTCATTGCAATACTTGCTTTATGATTCAGAACAGATTTTCAGTAACTGATAGTACTGTTTCAAAAAAAGAAATCAATGATTTAAATTCTACTAGAAGTTCTGTTTTTAAGTAATATAAAGATTCAGTGGGATAAAATTTATTTTCTCAAAAGTAAATAAATGGATTGTAACAGATGTAAAAAAAGAAAAAATATTTTACCAAGATTTCCTATATATACATATATATATATATAATTATTATTATTATTATACTTCATTTGTGAATAAGACATGACAGTTTCATTAAAATTCAGCAATTATTTGATTTTTGCAAGAATTTCCAAAAGATGTTTTCCACTGCAAGAAAGTTGTTAAAATTACCTGTACTAATCTTTGGTTCCCACGCTAACAAACAAAACCAAGATTTTTAATGAAAATTTCAAATGCTCTAAAGATGATCAAAAAATAATTTAATGATCAAAATATCCTTTGGTCTTTCCTCTTAATAAAAACATAACATAGATTTTGATGATGTTTTTTTCATCATGATATGCTAATTTTTTTAGCAAATCAGTGGAGATATCAAGTTAAAACTTGTCTTTATACTGACATGATTTAGCATTTAAATTTCACCTTTGTGAAAATATTAACAGTTTGTAGAAAAGGGAAATATTTATTTGAACACTTCTTCACAATATTCTATAAATCACCCTTTCTGTAGATTCTATACATAGTATTTAGTTTGATAAAAGTTAAACAAAATTTCTCCAGAGATCCATCTTTCACATTTGTAGAACTCAATAATGTTAGAATTTTATAAATGAAGTAACTTTCCATGCAAAATTTCAAATGGAAACTTCTGCAACTAATTGTCATGTATTAAATACTAGAAATTTTATGCACATCCAATACTTAGTTGATTTGTATCAGATTTTGAAAGCCAAGTTTTTATTTTTTGTATTTCTTTATTTCTCTAAAAGATTTCCTGGTGCATATTTTAATAACAATTTTTAATAATAATTTTTCATAATATCACTTTCAAAAATATCTTTGGTTCTATACAGTTGATACAGATTGATTTTATATCAGAATTTTCTTATTGATGACACAAAGACTTTTTTCATTGAGTTGACATTCAGTTTTAATGTTAGATCCATATCAACAAACTAATAATTGCTAGATTGAAATCAACACTACCTTGGTTTATACAATTGTGTGAAAAAACAAAAATACTGTATTACTTGATATTTGAAATTGATTCATCATTCTCTCTTTCTTGAACAAAGCTTCCCTTAATCATCATGCTTTAAATTTAATGCTTTTTGCCACATTTCATTTCTTCAGTGATCTATCTTTCATATCTATAGAACTCAATGAGGTTAGGATATTATAAATGATTTCACTGAAATAATCACAGGAAGCTTCTTTCCTTGCAAAATTTGTATCAGATTTTGAAAGCCAAGTTTTTATGTTTTATATTTTTCTTATTTCTCTAAAAGATTAATTGATGCATGTTACAATAACTGTTGTTGTCTGCATCAATCATAATATACATAAAAACTTTTATTGCTGGGAAATTGAGAGAAAACAAGACTTTAAGAACATTATGTAAAAGTTGTATGTCAATACTTTCAAAATCATCACATTAACTGGCAAGGAATCATGTACTTTAAAATGAGTTCTTTTTTCTTTTGTGTAGACTCTTAGTGTTACATATGACTAAAAATTGATTCTTCATTCTCCGTTCCTTAAAGAAAAAAAAGAAGCTTCACTTGGTTATTATGCTTTAAATTTACTGCTTTTTGTCTTATTTCAAGATTCATGCTTAAATAAATATTCTTTTTGTTATTTTTATTCAACTTATTTATATCATAATTGCTCTGCTGTTGTCTGCTTGTCTTATTATTTAAGATAAAAGTATTGATTTTCTTTTTGATCTTCCCTAGCTGTTGCATTATTTTGTTTCTCTGTTAAACTAATCTAGTCATAACCTAAATGTATGTGTTAAAATATAATCTGATTTAAGATATTATTCATTTTCTCTGTTTAAATACATATTATTACTTTCTTTTTCAGATATTTTGGCTGAACAGAAAATCATGACATAGAAATTTAAATGAAAGAAACAAGGTTTTTGACTTTCCATTAAGGACAGAAATATATACTGCAATCATAATGTAAAAGTTGTGTGTCAATATTTTCAAAATCATCACATTAACTAGCAAAGAATCATGTACTTTGAAACATGTTTTTCTTTGTAGATAGTGATATAAGTAAAAATTAGAAAGAAGACATGTTTGTGTAATGTTTGTAAACATTTGTCATGATTTAGTGTACCGTATTGAAAACACAATCTTGTGAAATTTATAGATCTGCATTTTCAAGGAAGTTAAATTTAAAGTGTCACATGGAAACACATAGTGGTGAGAAATCACATTCTTGTGAAGTTTGTGAATCTGCATTTTCCTACAAGTCAAGTTTGAAGCGCCATATGCGAAAACACACTGGAGAGAAACCATATTCTTGTGAAATTTGTGGGTCTGCATTTTCACAGAAGTCACATTTGCAGCAGCACATGCAAACACACATTGGGGAGAAACATTCTTGTGAAATTTGTGGATCTGTATTTTCACGGAAGTCATATTTGAAGGATCATATGCGAATGCACACTAGAGAGAAACTATATTCCTGTGAAATTTGTGGATCTGAATTTTTACACAAGTCACATTTGAAGCACCATGGGCGTACGCACACTGGAGAGAAACCACATTCTTGTGAAATTTGTGGATCTGCATTTTCAATGAAGTCACATTTGAAGAACCATATGCGAACACACACTGGAGAAAAACCATATTCTTGTGGACTTTGTGCATCTGCATTTTCAGATAAGTCATCTTTGGTGTGCCATTTGCGAACACACACTGGAGAGAAACCATATTCTTGTGAAATTTGTGGATCTGCATTTTATAAGAAGTCAGATTTGAATAACCATGTGCGGACACACACTGGAGAGAAGCCATGTGTGTGTGACATTTGTGGATCTGCATTTTCCCGGAAGCCAAATTTGGTGAGGCATTTGCGAATACACACTGGAGAGAAACCATATTCTTGTGAAGTTTGTGGATCTGTATTTTCAAGGAAGTCACATTTGAAGCGACATATGCAAACACACACTGGATAGAAACCACATTCTTGTGAAGTTTCTGGATCTGTATTTTTAAGGAAGTCACATTTGAAGGATAATGTGCGAATGAGAGAAACCATATTCTTGAGAAATTTGTGCATCTGCATTTTCACAGTGTTTACAATTGAACTGCCAAATTCAAACACACACAAGCTAGAAAACACATCTCTTTGAATTTTTTGAAAATTTATTTCTAAAAAAGTCAAATGTCCTGTCTCATATTCAAATGTCTATCTGAGAGATATGCTCCTCTTGTGAAATTTGCAAATTTTCATTTTCAAAAAGCCAACATTGTTGAACTGCTTGCACATGTTGCTATCTACATTTACTTAGTAGTATTATACAATCAATTTGTGGATCTGCATTTTCAAACAAGTCATGTTTGAAGCAGCATGTGCAAACGCATGCAGGAGAGAAACCGTGTTCTTGTGAAGTTTGTGAAGCTGCATTTTCCCAGATATCACATTTGAAACCACATATGCAAACACATACTGGAGAGAAATCACATTCTTGTGAATTTTGTGGATCTGTATTTTCAAGGAAGTCACATTTGAAAGACAGTGTGTGAATATACACTGGAGAGAAAACTTTTTAAAAACTTTTGTGCATCTGCATTTTCACAAAGTTCACAATTGAACCACCATATGCAAACACACAGTCTAGAAAAAATATCTATTTGAATTTTATGAAAAAGTAAAATGTCCTGCATCATATTCAAATCTCTATCAGAGATAATCACTCTTCTTGTGAGATTTGCAAATCTGCATTTTCAGAAGTGTCAACATGGTTGAGCTGCATGCAATCCCATACAGAGAAGAAAGCATAACTGTGTCAAGTGGGGATTTGTATCTCCATAGTTGTCATATATGATCCCATATATGCAAGCACACACCGGTGAAAAGTACATGCATGACGTTTTGCAAATGTTATGGATTTAAAAAGAAAAAAACTAATTCTGAATATGAAGACTTTACCAGGGAAAATAATATTATAATTATTTCATGGAGGTCAGATTTATTTAATATATCCAAAATATTAGGAACATTCCTCTTCAGGGTTATTTAATAAATTTATTAAAACATTTGATGTATTAGTGTGATGCGAACACGTATTATCTTAGCCAGTATTTGAACTCTGTTCACTGATTCTATTTTGCATAATATTTATGTATTGGCCTTGAAGTCTTCCTTTGTTTTATGTAATATCAGTTTCTTTTAGATGTTATATTCATAACTTTAATAAATTTTCAACATTTTCAGTTTCACATGTGTTGTAAAATTTAATATGACCAGCAAGAGATTATTGAAAAGCAGAGAGATCAATAGTAAATAAACTTATTTGCATATGCATTGTTCCAGATCATAACAAGATCAACTTTAATCCTTACTAACTTTGACCTTTCTTCAAATGTCACCAACATTTCACACATAGACATTCAATTCATATCCTCTGTATTGTCAATACAAAGAATTTTATATTGACAGTTCTTGTTTTCTTTTCCTTTCATCTCACCAGCAGTAATATTTGTTTTATTTGTTCTTTTGTGTTACTGTGCACATTTTTATAACAAACTCTGAAGAGAAAGAAAAAGGTGACAGTGGAAATAACTCAGATAACACTTTGAAGGCAACAAATAGAAAGCTATAATATAGAAAAGATCAAAAGATATACAGTAAAGAAAACAGGCTCTTTGACAAGAGAATCAAAAGAAAAAAATCATTTTTATGGAGATGTTAACATTTGAAGGTTTGTAAAATCTAAAGAGAATCAGTCAAGCAGCGGAAGAGGAAGGAATCGTTTCATGAACCATGAAAGAGGCTTCTCATCTATAAGTCACACTGTAGAATTAAAGTGGAATAAGCAGAGGAGCAACATAGATTTATTCAAATGAATGCAAGTATCAGGAATCAGTTTGATAAACCATGAAAGAGGTATCTCATCATTAGAGCAAATATTAAAATTAAAGTGAAACAAGCAGAAGAGCAACATAGTTTTATTCAAATATGAAACAAAAATCGATTTGTTTACGCTCAGATTCAAATCACAAAAAAAAAAAACGGACTTATTGATCGAAAAATGTTCATATTCAAAGAATGAGATAAAAAAAAAACATTCTACAAAAAATTCTAGAATGTCTTTTATGTTTTTGCAGTATTCTCACAATAATTATCAGCCTTTCAGTTACCAAGTAACATTTTGTTTAAAGTTACCCCTTCAAACAATTTTCTTACTTTTTAAATTATCTAATGAATGGATATTAGTTACGATTTATTGCTATCTAGATACAAATTTATGATTTCATATTCATTTTCTTAATTTATTATTTCTTATTAATATTTATTTCATACGGATTATTAGTAATCATTAGTGCGTTAAGCTCTCTCTCTACAGTCCAGAAATTGTACATGTTGAGTCAGGACTGTACTTATTCAGCATCTGCTCCATATACATTCTAATCTGTTGATTTTAGGTCATTTAAACCTTGATAAATGGAAAGAGCACCCCCAGAAATGGCTAGATATGAAATTTGGTGTAAGAAGTATTCATTTTATGACACAATTCAAGCAATTCTAAAATCGGCCTTTCAAATACCTTGTGATAAAAGGTTAAAAAGCAATTTTTTTCAATTTTGAAGTGGAATAATCCAGAATATATCCATTCTATCACTCATCCAAAAATTAGGCATGTTACTGGTATAGTCATAATATGATATTTGAAATTTGGGATGAATGTAGGTCTTATTTCCAGTTTTATGAAATGTCAAACCTCAAGTTATGAGTTGTTTGCACGTCGTTGCAGAAGCTTTGATTTATAAAATTTGCATATTCAGACTGAATTTATTTAAGAAATATGCAGTGATACTATCTGTAATTTTATTATTAATTTCTTTGTTATGTACCTAACAAGATAGTATAATTTTAACTGTTGTTCTTAATTGATTTTTAAAATATAGGAGTCCAAATATGGTATTTTGTCCTAAGTCGAGCACATGTGTAGAAATCTGCCAAAACTAAACGGTTTGAGATATTTTGATGAAATAAAAACTGCTAAGTTTCTTTAATAATGTAGATTGAGAAGATGCAATCAGACAACACCTAGTACCTGTTTGAAATTTTCATCTGTGATACCTAGTAATAAACAAACCTAATCTATTATATTAATTTTTATCTTCACCTTTTCATTATTCATTTATATAATTTACATTTATTTCATATAAAATTTTTATATTCTTCCCAGAAGAGAAAGAACAATAATTGTATTAATTCTATATTCACGTTTTAATTATTTAACATTACTTTCTGAAAAAAAAGTATGCAACAAATTGTTACAGAATTTGAAGATTTCAAATTTTATAATTCTAATTAAAACTTTAAAAAAATAATAAACTTCTTCTAAAAATAAAATAATCACCGTAAAATATATTTTTCTTAAGAGCGTCGTGCCATTATGGATTTTATACATAAAATCGTTTAAAATTTTTCATCGCATTTTTTAAGTATTCAATGCATATTTTCTGTAATTGAGGTATCTGTTCGACCAAAATAATTATGAGTTAATTATTTCAAGTTTTTGTCCTAATAAACATTAAGCGCTTCAAAAGTGAATTTTCGAAATTTCCTAAAATTAAATAACTAAGAGATATAAAAAATATTTTACCAAGATTTTCGGAAAAAGAAACATTTCTGAAATAATTAAATTAGTAGCAGACCTAAAAAACGATTGGTCGGAAAATATGCTTTTTCCTCCACTCATTTATCTCAAATAGATGCGAATTTTAGCTTACAACAACGTCTTCACCCCACATCGCCGACAGCCGTCGTAAACATATAGATAGCGCAGAAATTTACAGTTCAGGTCGGAGAAATCTGCCAGCTACTGAACTTCATGTCGGCAGCTTGAAGGAAACTCATCCCTTTTTTCCACTCCGTTGAACGACTGCGGTCAAAGTACGAACAGATTCACAACATCACCATGGTAACCAGGCCAAGAACTGGGAACAACCATATTAGCGACACCAGTTAGATACTGTTTCACTGATACTTACTATCTCGAAAATGTAATTAAGCAAAATACATTTTAAACTCTTCACCATGTGCACAAATGTGAAAACCACTTTTACCTATATACTCGAACACTAATACCGTACACAACCGAATCACCCACAGTCAATACATACTGCCGTTTTTGAATAAATGTTATTTTGGATGTGTCTAAACCGAGTTTTGTCTTTGTTTCGAATTGATGCTTGATAAATTTTGTATGTTTGAGATTTCGGTGGTGACCAGGCGCTGCAAGCCCTCAACAAATCCATTCAGTTTTATAAATTTTAAAATCAGAATAGTTACAAAAATGTCTCATTGGCTGCAGTTGTGTACTTTATGACTGTAGTGCTGTTGTGGACCCGACAGCGGTGCAGATCTGGCTTACGAAAATAAGGCCTTGTGCCAGACACTACACACTACTACCGAATCCACAAGCAAAGTAAAAAAAAAAAAGAAAATATAAAACAACGAAAGGTTAAGAACAAACATAAATTTTATTAACAAGTAATTTGTCTTCAATGAAGACCTTCAGTAAATGTACTGGAAAATGCAGTAATTGAGAAAGAGGCCAAGTAGATTGTCTTCAGTAAGGTTACTGGAAATGTTGTAGAGAATGAAATTTAATTGTCTTCAGTTAAGACCTTCAGTGAGACACTGGAAATATGGTAGTTGACAAAAAGGTGGATAAAGTTCCGCGCCAAAATTTAAATCCAAGATGGCTATGGCGGGAAATAGTTCTTCAGGAAGAAAGTCAGTTGTAATGCATAAACATACGGCAAGGAAAAAAAATACTCACTGCGAGAGTTTATAATTGTGAGTCTATGTAATTCTTTTTAAAGTAACAGGTTCAGAAAGTACAGTGAATGTGAAAGATTCATCAGGTTGAAGTTTTTGAAAGTTCCTGGAAGTTGGCGGCTCGAAAAGGATGCTCGCTTGGGACGAAAAATCTGTCATAAGGTGACGACAGTGTAAGATACAGCGACGAGCCATGAGGTCTAGGCAAGGTTTGCCAAATAAAATGTCTCTGTCAGTATATATGTGGTTACCGGCGAGAGACAAGTGAGCCAGCCAGGCCGGGTCAAAAGATCTAGGGGCGACTGATTTGAAAAAGCCAATTTGCCGTGACATCAGCGCAAAAGCGCGCGAAAAAACGAATTCTTCCTCATCTTCGGCTAAGACAGCGGTTTACTACTATAACCGGCCGAACGTGAGAGGAAGGGGTGAAAAGTCGCACGTGCGTCAAAATGAAGGTGGGGATAGCGATATATCCCACAGTGCCTAACAGCTCGTGGAAGACGGGTGAAGAATGAAACACGGAGACAGGTATATTAATCCTTCTAGGTACGCACGTAGTGTATATATCTAAAACCCTGTTTTATATCTCCTGTACAGCTGAATATTTTATGACATCAAACAGGCAAGAAAATAAAAGAAATGAGTTAAAATTAAACTCAAACAAATGTATAATTTAACTATTTTGTAAATAAAGTTCCGTTGTATACGCTTTAATGTCGTATGAACATAAAATTTATTCTACTAAGCTTCATGAAAGCGCATCAAATAAGAAAATTATATTCTTAAAATTGTGATTAGTATGTCACATATAATTTATTCTTTTTAAGCATAAAAAACGAAACCAATTTCTAGATTGTAGTCCATTTGATCCTTTGTATTTTTTACAATTTCACGCGTGATTTGAGATGACAATAAAAAAGCGTCCATTGTGAGTGATAATAAAAAACAATATAAAAAAATACTTTGTAGAGGACCGTGCGGGGTGAAGATGAGGATGATATCTCTGGGCTAAGATTTCCTGCTAGCCGGTCCAGCTACATAAGAATGTTGGACTATAATTAAGTCCAAAGAAGATAAAGAAAACAAACAAGACCGATATACATGGATAAACAAATATATATTATGGGTAAACAAATATATTAATACACGAAGACATAGGGTTTGTGTGGAGAAGTTATGTGTGTGTGTGTGTGTGTTGTGTTGAGTGTCGTGCGTACGTGTATTGTCTTTAGCCTGTTCCCAGAATATGGGAAACGCTGTATGTGTGAGGTCACGTATTGGTGTAAGTGGAAAAGAGAAAGTTTTATAGGTTGCGGCTCGAGTCCTGAGTCGAAAAAGAGATTTTACCTCATCTCCCGCGAGATGGCCGCCCGAGGCGTAAGTCGGAAAAGAGATAGAGGCGAAAGGTCAACCAGTATTTATACTCGTGAGAGAGAGACCGCTTTTTGAAGGATTAAGGAAATGAGGAGGAGCTAACTCCGACAACTTAAATTACTAATTTTCTTTGAAGCAAATATCTTGGAAAAATATTGGATTTTTAAGAGGTTTATAATTTTCCGTCAATAAATTCTATGACAAATTAGAAAAAAATACAGCTTCCGATGCAATGTTCTGCTATTATACCCAGACTATTTTTGAACAAGGAACAAATTGTTGTTTTGCACCGGTTACTTTAATTCGTTGTTCTGTTCAGAAACTACATACGCTCAATTTTCAAATCCATTTTTAATTGCAGTCTCCTTGAAAATCGAAAGTTTTATTGATTATAAAATATTCCTGAGATCGAGAAAGCGATATGAAGTCCAACAACATCTTAATTTTGTTTGTTTTTGTAGGAAAAACTTTTGAATATAAAAAAAGGTAAGTTTTTAGACGAACTGTCACGGACTTCCTAAAAAAAGTATTTCAAATAATTTAAATAATGTTCTTTGAACTTAAATTTTGGTTTTATTTGAAAGATAATAATAGCCTAAAATTCATGTGAATTAGTTATTTTCGTATTTTTATATAAAAAACAAAGACTTAGCGTAGGTACCTCCATGAGATCGCTAAAAAAAGAGCATAGCAGTTACCAGTTGTTTGATTACCAGTGTTTTAAAGTCATTCTTAAAAATTAAATACTTTGAAAGTTCTAAGTTTACTTTTAAACGAAGATATGTCCAAAGCTTGCAATGCTTCTGTCCCTAAAATTGAATCTAAAGAAGAAAAAATAATAATTGCAGTATGTCTATCACTGAAAAAGAAAAATTTATTATATTTAAAAAAAAAAATGAAAAAATATTTAGTGAACTATGTAAAAAAAAAAAAAAAATTTAATATTGAAAATGCGATGATGATGATGTCGGTCAGTCAGAGAATTTGACATGTGCTAGCCAGAACAAAAGCAACATAATTTATGAGGCTGGATCCTCACTACCAGGAGAAACAACTCTTTAAAACACTTGACTTTATTCCTGAATTGTGCCTATGTAGTCTTGCTGAAAAATCTTTCAAATTCAAAATCTTTCAAAATTTTGATTAAAAATCTTGTTTTTCTTGTGTCAGCAGTTGTACTAACGTTCTAGGTACCTCCACTAATTTGGTATAAATTTTCAATACCTAAGGTTTCAAACGAATTTTAAAAAATGAAAACGCATTCTTGAAGATTTCATTCTAGCTTTAATTGAAAGCTAAAGGATTAAATTGACCATTTCCAGTAGGTAACATACTCTGGTGTATTTCAAACAGAAATTATATAGATTGGAATGTCAAATAGTTGCTCGATTTCAAAAATTATATTTACTGGAGACCATTTCTTACATTTTAACAAATTTTAAAATAAAATTTGATTATCGATTTTAAAAATCCTTCAAAAATAAAATATATATTTGTGACACATTATTTGAGTAAAATTAGTGAATTTAAAGTTAAATTAATCTGATTTGAAACAAATATTACTTATAGCATTAAAAAAAATAGTATACAAGCATTTCTTAATGGTGGACCCTGTTTTTCTCATGTCTTTATTGATCCTACTGACAAGCTACAAGGTGTTGACAGCTAGTATGGATGACCAGAATTGACATAAATTTACGAAATCTAAGTGAACCCATTTTTTTTAACTAGCTAGTAATTTTTATGAAGTAACATATTTTCAGCAATTATCTAATATTTTATTGACTTTTAATTACGTTTGAAGATGCTTTATGAAAAAACAATAAAATTTAAAATACTATAAAATTTTCATAGATTAATTTTAAAATTTAATAACTGTGATGAAATACCATGATAGAATTAACTCAATAATTTATGACCCACACTAAAATAGATAAAATTAAAATATCTTATGAAATAGAAATTAAAAAAAGTAAAACTTATTTTAAAGTTTTAAAACTGAAGGAATGTTGATTAAATGCTGTTGAAATTTAAGCAATGAATAACAAATTGGACACAAGCAATTTTCTCTGTAAAAAGTGGATAACAATTAGAACATATGACATAATAATGTTATGTATAGACTACCATAGATGAAAAATGGGAATGCTTAATGTAAAAAAAAAAAATCTAATTTTAAAAATATTGGTGCAAAATGACTTGTATTAAGCTTTTCAATTTTTGATATGTAAATATAGTTTCTACTTAATTACAATATGATCTAAAAGAAATATTGTGTGCAAAATTATTAAACAATTTTTAAATTATGATAAATTATTATAATTAAAATTTTTTAAAAATGAAAAAATTCTTGTAAAAATTCATTATTCATTGAAAAAAAATTTTTCTTAAAATAATAATGTCTTATAAGCTGACTATAAAATGGCATGAGGCCATTGAAAGTGAAATAACAACAATCAGAAGATAGGATTTTAACTCCATCTCAAGTTTTTCTGTTTGATAGACCAGCACATTGTTCTTTTTAATTTTGATCTTCTAAGTGGAATGCACTTTGACCAAAGTGTGATGTGGATTTAAATGGCTGTATGAGGGTTTTTGATTACAAAAGTAATTAAAAGGTTTTATAATGTCATAGTTTTATTACATTTTTTTTTTACTTTACTATTCAGAGCAGATTTTCAGAAAATGAGCAAAAGTTTGAAAAAAATTGAATGATTTACATTCTTCAAGGAGTCCTACTTTTAGCTAATAAAAAGTCTGGACAAACGATTTCATTTCTTGAAATTAAGTAAGTGGGGTGTAACATATGTAAAAAAAAAACATTTTTTGCAGTAATATTACAGTAAAAATATTTTTTATTTTACATTTACTTAATTTTATAAAAATTTGAGATATTAAATGTAATTTTTAATGACTATATTAGTTAAAAGCAGAAGTTTTTGAAGAATTTAAATCACCAGATTTTTTGGCAAAATCAGGGCTTGTCTTGGCAAAAATAAAATGATGCAATAAAATTAAGAGATTATTTAATTAGAGAAGCTTTTAATTGGTGTTATGAATAATATATATTAAAGACAATATTGTCTGAAGAAAAAAATTTTTGATGAAAAATGAATTTTTACAAGATTTGTTTGCAGTTTTTACAATTTTAAATTGAATAATTTATAGTTTTCAAATCTTTTAAAATTCAGTTTTAAGTGATAATTCTGAGGAAATATTTTTTATTAATTAAAACTATACTTACTAATCCTATATTGTAAAGCTTATTACAATCTGATAATCCTCAATATTTTAAAAAGAATTTCAATTAATTTTTGTGTGATATATGTGCAAAATTATT
The DNA here is from genome assembly GCA_964036315.1 of Acanthosepion esculentum. Classification (NCBI taxonomy): domain Eukaryota; kingdom Metazoa; phylum Mollusca; class Cephalopoda; order Sepiida; family Sepiidae; genus Acanthosepion; species Acanthosepion esculentum. The sequence goes on along the minus strand of OZ038479.1, from coordinate 55,378,983 downwards.
AATTATGGATGTTTAAACTGATAAATCTATCATGAAATGGTCACATGTTTTAAGGGCTGTCCCTCATAAAAATTATCATCTGCTCCACCATACTTAACTATGAACATGTTTTTGGCAGTCATTCGGCTGTCAGTAAATCAATTAACACATCAGAAAGCAAGACCCCCATGGTTAAGAAATGCCTATTTTATGCTATAAGTAATATTTGTTTTAAATCAGATTAATTTAACTTTAAATTTGCTCATTTTAAGTACTTTGCTTTAAATTTACTATAGTTATAGCTCTTATTTTCTGCTAATGTTGCATATGGATAACCATGCTTACAAAAATCAGCATGTTTATACACACACAAAAAAATCAAAATTCCTTTTAAAATATTAGTGGGGGTGCTGAATTGTATTTTCCATTCATAAACAGTAAATATAGTTTTAATTAATGGTGCAAAGTAATACAGAAATTTAAAACTTTTGCAAGGTCCCCAGGGTACAATAACATCTCTTACCTATACTAACACAATAGTAAAGTAATAATCAAGGACATGACAACACATTCCTATGACATCTTAACATTCAACGGTACAGTTTTATTCGAGCTTGTATTTCATCATTTTGTCTCAGCTAATCTGTGGTATGCAACACTTGCTTTTACCACACACACCAAGTCTGGCATGTAGCCCTGACATTCTCTGTTTGCAGTATGTGAGAGTTTCTCCAACTCATTTCTAGAGCTGTTGTTTGTATAACCATCTTTGCAACATTGTTGTTCTCTTTCCTGCTAGCCTGGATGCAGTTGTGAGGCCACCCACTTCTGCTCGGAACTCAGTTACTGTTAATAACTTTAAAACAACTCCTGCACCTGACTTCATTTGATGGTCAAATTAAATCCAATTTGCATTCTACAATTGATTTCAGTCAGAATAAACTTTATAACGTGTCAGATTTAAATACTAATTTATCAGGATTTCTGCCTTCCTTTTTTCCGTGTTCAAAATTGTAGTTGATCACAAATCCCTTTAAATTAACAAATTATATCATATACTATAACAATGCAAATGTTATGATTTTCAGAGCCGCTTTAAAAAGATATTTGAAAATGATTTTTTTGTAAACTTATTTCAGAACCCTATATAGTTATTTTTACTCCAGTACTCAATTTATTAATTCTTTTTCAGTTTCCATCTTTGAGAGTACCTGAAATCATGACGAATATTTATGAAGAAAAAGGCATTCTTACATTGTGAAATTCATGGATTGGTATTCACTTTTAAATGGTGAGACATAACAGGACACAGATAATGATAAACTACTTCCTTTGAAATCTGTAATTTGAAAATACATTTTCAATGAATTCAAATTTCAAACCAAACATGCGATCTCAAACTGGAGAGAAGCATTTCCCCTGTCAAATCTGTGGAGTAAGTTTTTCTTTCAAATCATCACTCACAAAACATATGTTAACACACACTGGAGAGAAATGTTTTCACTGTGAAATCTGTGGATGTAAGTTTTCCCGAAATTCAAGTCTCAAACAACACATTTATACACACACTGGAGAGAAGAATTTCCGCTGTGAAATCTGTGGAACTAATTTTTCACAAAATTCAACTCTCAAACAACACATTTATACACACACTGGGGAGAAACATTTCCGCTGTGAAATCTGTGGATGTAAGTTTTCCCGAAATTCAAGTCTCAAACAACACATTTATACACACACTGGAGAGAAACATTTCTGCTGTGAAATCTGTGGACATAAGTTTTCCCAAAATTCAAGACTTAAACAACACATGTATACACACACTGAAGAGAAAAATTTCCACTGTGAAATTTGTGGATGTAAGTTTTCCCAAAATTCACATGTCAAACGTCACATGTATACACACACTGGAGAGAAACATTTCTGCTGTGAAATCTGTGGATGTAAATTTTCCCGAAATTCACATCTCAAACTTCACATGTATACACACACTGGAGAGAATCATTTCCACTGTGAAATTTGCGGATGTAAGTTTTCCCGAAATTCACATCTCAAAAGACACATGTTTACACACACTGGGGAGAAGCCATTCCCCTGTAAAGTCTGTGGATTAAACTTTTCTCAAAATGGACATCTCAAACGACACATGTATACACACAATGAAGAAAAACTTTTTGCCTGTGAAATTTGTGGACTTAAGTTTGTCCAAAATTCAAATCTCAAAAGACACATGTTAACACACACTGGAGAGAAACATTTTGCCTGTGAAATCTGTGGATTTAAGTTTTCCCTAAATTCATCTCTCAAAAGACACATGTTAACACACACTGGAGAGAAATCTGTGCAGCAAGCTGTCCAAAATATTCAAACATAACTTAATGCACACTTGCAAGTGACCTTTAGTTTGTGAAATTTTGAGTTATTTTTACTTGGGCAGAGTCTATTGTGCTACTTAGCAGACTCCGGTATATACATGAAAACTATTTCAAATAAAAGGCACTTTATTGTTGTTTGGTTTGATGATATCCTCATGGCTACAAATTGTAATTCTGCATTAATCACTGTAAAACGATTTTTAAATGAACAATTCAAAATGACTGCGACCTATTTTCTTTTTAGGTAAACAATTTGCATTCAAACAAACTTTATCTAAATGAGTTAACTGCGATATATAGAAAAGATTTTATGCAAATTTAGAATAAATAAATGATTGTAAATCAAATCTTTGTGAAATGGATATCAATGTACCAGTAGAGGAAAATATTACTGAGAAATAGTTGGTTGCCATGTCAAATATGCTGTTAGAAAATTATGGCAATATTCAAGAAAGCTGACTATTCATCACGTGGTAAGAGTCAAACAAGTTCTACACTATTAAAAAGGAAAAAAAAAACATTGTCTAGTATTTAATAAACCTAATAAGCCCTTAAGTTCCTAGTGTAGCATTATCATCATCTGAATGGCATCAGCGGCCAAAATAGGAGACGAAAAAATGCTTATTCAATTATTAAATACTATGATTAAGTCAAATGAAAATGAGCATGCCACTATCTGGTCAAGGTAATATAACTATCTAAAGGGCCTTGTCTACCAACATTGAAACATAAGGATTAAGTGCAAAATGGAACAATAAAATATCATATATTCCATCAGAAGAAAATGATGATTTATTTACAAAGCCTTTCAGCAGAGTAAAAATAAAGGAATGTAATGCTCTAAATGGAACAGATCCCTGAACTTTTTGCTTACCACTTTCTTTTCTTTCAGAATGCTATAACCACTTGACTGTATCCCTTTTGCGTGTGAACAGTATTCCTACTTTGTAAACCTTTAGCTTTATTACTGTCTTATAGTTGCTTTGTTTGTATACATATATTGTTTGTCTCATGTTATGTTTGTCTTGTTCCTTATTCTTCCTCTTATTGTTTATTCATAATTTTGTCAATCCTCCCAAATTTCATCCCACAAAAATCATTTACTTCTATGTGAGATTTCTGGCGTAATTTTTGGCTGGAATTCTGCACTATGAATATAGTCCCTTATGACGTGTTGTGCAATATTTTCTTTTAATATAAATCTAATATGGCACTTGGTAATCCCTGCTGTAAAAGCTGTGGGATTAGGTTTTCTTAACATCCGAATATGAATGATATGTACCTAAGCGTGATCTGCCTCTTTTGTAACTTGTTGGTCAGACGTCTTCAAAAATTAATTCATTTGTCAGTATATGAGGAAAAAAGACAAGTAGCTGTTTGACAAAAGCTGTAATAGTTTTCTGCTTTTTCCAACAGCATTAGTATTAAAGAAACACAGTGTCAAGTGCAATTTGAATTTTGATTGCTAAACATTTATACCATCACACCTCTCTATAGGCAATAGAGATGCACACATGCAAATATTGGACACACAAATGTCATGAAACTGATAATTTCTGTTATTCATGCTAATCTAAAATGGAAATTTTTCAAATGTGCAACCTATTTGATCTTCCTTGCCTGATAATCCAATAAACAATATAGCTAATAATCCTAGTGAGGAAATGTCCACCCACAGATACTCCATCAAATTACAAAAAATGACTGCATACTTAAGTTATATTATTAAAAATTTGGACATGTTAAGTCCTTCAGAGTCTGAGATGAGGTATTATGTACAGTATTTACATCAGCCGGACTATTGTCCTCATCTTTGTCGCCATATTTGTCACAACGTTTCGACCGTTGTACGCTTCGGCCTTCTTCAGGTGGTTGGAATTTCGAACTGAACCCTTTATTTCGATCACTGGGGTAGACTGTTCTAGTTCCACGAGCCATGTTTGATGGATGTCAGTTATCGAAATAAAGGGTTCAGTTCGAAATTCCAACCACCTGAAGAAGGCCGGAGCGTACAACGGCCGAAACGTTGTGACAAAGATGAGGACAATAGTCCGACTAATGTAAATAATGTTAAGTCCTTCTATAGATTTTGCTGTTCTGTAAAATATATATCCAATACTTACATCAAAGCTATTACTTCAAATGACTATAAAATGGTATGAGACCATTGAAAGTAAAATAAAAACTCTAAAAATGAATGATACGTATTAATTAACTAACAATATGTCATACCTGTGAAGTAACTGAGAGGTAAAACACCTATTTGAAGTTGGTGGTGTCAAAACTGGCATCAAACAATACACAGATCAGTTTTTTCCCAAAGTCTAGTCATCAAAGCCTGGAAGAGATTATAATGAGACTTTTCCCACCACCACCACCACACTGTGATGCTATGGACATCCACATAGAAATCAGAAGATATAATTTTATCTCCATCTCGTCTTTCCGTTTGATAAACCAGCATATGGTTCCTTTTTAATGCAAGTAATTTATGTACACTAGAAAAACATGATTTTTAAGCAATATTTCCAATTTTTCAAATGTGATAAAACATATTTTTACACAAAAAAACTCATTTTTTTTCATCTTATTAAAATATTTTGATGAAAAAATTTTGTTTTTGTTATATTGGAATTTTTGAATGTACCTAAAATATTTTTTTCAGATTTTAGAGAAAAAAATTCTACACAGAATAGTGAATATTTATTTGAAAAAACATTTTTCTTATATTTTCAATGCAGTTTTGAAATTAATTTTATTTCTGTTGCTCTTCTTAATAAGGGTTTCTCATTGAATAAAGGTATATATTTGAATAAAGTTTTAATGCCATTTTCGAGTGACCTTTTTTTTTACAATTATTTTATTTTTTCATTTATACAAATGTTTGTTTTTTTATATGAAAATTCTTTAAACCCCTCCTGTGCAGCTGAATATTTTATGACATCAAACAAGTAAGAAAATAAATTATACTTTTGTTTGAGTTTAACTACTTTTAATTACGGTTGTATACGTTATGTCGTAAGAAAATAAAATTTCTACAAGGTTTCATTTAAAGCGTAATAAATAAGAATAAATTACATGTGACATAACATACGATAACCAAAATTTTAAGAATATAATTTTCTTAAGCATAAAAACGAAACCAATATCTAGATTGTAGTCCATTTGATCCATTGTATTTTTTTTTTTACAATTTCACGCGTAACTGTTCATAGCGGACCTTTATTAATTAATGCGCATGCGCAGTTATGCATAAAAACTGGATTGACGCTTTGTGAATCCGGAATGTAATTAATAATAAGCATTGATCTTTCGTATTTTTTTTTTACAATTTCATGCGTGATATGAAATGACAATAAAAAGAGGCGTCCCTTGTGGATAACAGTAAAAGCTCATGGGTTGCCCATTTCTCTATCTTTTAAGTAAAAATTAAGCATTTTTACATTTATTTACTAGTAGTACAATGTGTGAACTAAAAATGCTTAAAGTACAGTACACCAAACGCCAAACCAAATCAGTGTTAAATTAATATTTAAATTTACTAATTTTCTTTGAAGCAAAAATCACTTGAAAAAAAAATCAGATTTTTAAAAGGTTTATAATATTGCTGTTTTTTACTTTCCATCAACAATAAATTTTATGAAAAATTAGAAAAAATAGATTGAGCTTGCCATGCAGTGTTCCAGACTATTAAATTAAATTATTAGTATTATTAAGCAAGGAAAAATTTGTTCTTTTACACCGGTTACTCAACTGTAATTCGTTGTTGTTGTTTTTTTCAGAAACTACATGCGTTCAATTTTCAAATCCGTTTTTAATTGCGATCGCTTTGAAAATATCATAGAAATAAATATCAAGTCCAATAACAACTTAATTTTGTTTCTGTATGAAAAAGTTTTGGATTTACCGTAAAAGGTAAGTTTTAGTAAGTTACTTCTAAAAAGGGCACCTAGTGAATTTTCGATACCTTAGGTTTAAAATTAAATTTTAAAAATGTAAAAACATTCTTGTAGATTTCGTTTCAGCTTTAATTGAAAGCTAAGTGATTAAATTTATTATTTCCAGTAAGTAAAATATTCTGGTATATTTCAGATAGAAATTATATAGATTGGAATGCCAAGTAATTGCTCGCTTTGCAAGATGAAGATCTTGCATTTTATTATTATGGTGAATATTTGGAAAATATGCATGACCATGAAGATATGCAAACTCGGTTTAGTGACCTACTCATGATGGTTATACCAACTTTGGTTTCAATACCTTATTAGTGAAAAATAGAATATTGTTGTCTTATGTCAAATAGCTATTATTAAGGGGGTCCACCAAGAAAAAAAAAGAACGGAAAAGGGGTCCATGGGTAAAAAAAGTTTGAGAACCACTGAAGTAGATGAATAAGTGTAGGTTATTCAAATGTGAGTTTTTTGGAAATTAGATCTGTTAAAATTCTGATCAGCACTATGTGCTTAGTTCCACCCTTTGACATGTTTCATTTGTGTTTTAAAAATTATATGAAAATGATCATTGACACACCTTATCAAATTTGATTTGCCTTCTTTTTGTCTTATAAGAAAAAATCGAGCAATTACTTGACATTCCAATTTATATAGAAATTATATAAATTGGAATGTCAAGTAATTGCTCGATTTTTTTTTTTTTTTTTTGAAGTGGCCATTTTCTTAATTTTAAGAAATTTGTAAACAAAACAAATCGGTTTTAAAAATTTTCCAAAATTACAGATTTGTGAATTTTGTGATATGTTATTTGAGTAAAATTAGAAAATTTAAAGTTAAATTAATCTGATTTGAAATAAATATTACTTATAGCATTAAAAAAAAAAAACAATACACAAGCATTTCTTAACGATGGGTCTCCTATTTCTTTGATCTTTATTGACTTATCAAGAAGCTCTCAAGGTGATGACAGCTCTTCTTATAGATGCCCAGAAATGGCATAAATTTATGAAATCTAAGTGAACGCATTTCTTTTTAGTTTTTAACTACACAGTAATTTTTACAAATTAACATATTTTCAGCAATTATTTAATATTTATTTTACTTCAGTTAATTAATTTTTTGTTTAAGGCTTAAACAAAAAATTAATTAATTGAAGTATGACCCAAACTGAAATAAATACCTAAAATAAAAATATTTAGTGAAAAATAGCAATTAAGAAAAGTAAAACTTTTATTTTTTATATTTTGAAGAGATGATATTTTTTATATTTTGAAGAACTGAATATTAAAAGTGAAATAATTGCAGTGCGTCAGATGACGCTTCACGTGAACTGTTTAAGGATTATGTCATGTATAGATTCCCAGAAATTAGGAATGTTTTTTCACTAAAAAGTATTTTTAAAGTTTAAAAAAAAAAATATTTGGATACAAATGACTGTTATGAGCTTTTCAAATTTTGACTCGTAAATGTACTTTTCACTTAACAATATCACTAAACTGCTGTCTTGAAAGCAATGAAGAATTCTAAACGATTTTTGAACTCTTTATTATAATTAAAAAATTTTAAAAATGAAAAATTCTTGTAAAAATTCATTTTTCATCGAAAATTTTTTATTTCTTCAGACAATAATATAACTTATTTACAAAAGCAATTAAAAGCTTTTCTAATTAATTGGTTACATTTTTTTATTTTACAATTGAAAGCAGATATTCAAGGAAACGGGTAACTGTTTTACAAAAAAAAATGATTTACTTTCTCCAAGGAATCCTGTTTTTTAACTAATAAAAAATCCCACCAAAAAATTAATTTTTTGAAATTTTCATGAAATTAAGTAAGTGGGTAGCAACATTATTAAAAAAAAAATTATTTTTTACGTAGATTTTCTTAAAAAAAAAAATAATTTGAAAATAATTTAATTCATTTCTAAATATGCCCTGAAAGTTTCATTAAAATCTGACAATTATTTGAATTTTGCAAGAATTTCTAAATCAATGTGTTTTTCACCGGAAAAATGAAAAAAAAACAAAAAAAAAAGTTATCTTTGGTTCACCGCTGACATAAAAAAAAAAAATTTTTAACCAAAATTTACAGCATGCTGCAAAGGAGTAAAAAAATAATATAAAAATACTTTGGTGTTTCCTCTTAATAATAACAAATATTTTGATGATAAAACTTTGTTTTTATTGAGTTTGGGGCTTTTTTCATTATGCTATCCTGTTTTTTATGTGACCAAGTGGAGGTACCTACATTATACTGTCATGGACTTCCTAAAAAAAATAGGTATTGCAAATAAATAATCATCTTTAAACTTATATTTCGGTTTTATTTAAAAGATAACCTAAAACTCATGTGAATTAAAAGAAACATTTATTTTCATAAGTAAAACTAAGTTTTTAAACTTTTTTCAAACATTGACATGTTTTCTCATCTTTCCTTGAACCGCCATTATAGAAGAAAACTTAAACAAACTTAAATTTAATTTGTGTATTGAAGTTTAACCTAACACAATACTAGGTGAGGTTATCTTATTTAAATTATTAGTTGTTCTTAGCTTTTCTTTGACTTCAGTTTTTGCTTCAGTAGTTATAACGTGTGTTTATCAATTCCATAAACTGTTTTATTTTTAAAATCATTGTCTGTAGATAATTTTCTGAGAATGTTTTGTGATTGGTCAATAAACATAAAATTCTTGTTTATGTGTGTTTTCAACTATATACACATGCATCACACTGGCTCGTGACTGAGTTAGATACAATTTTGGCGCCAACTCATTTGGAGCCTATCACGTGATCCAAAAGTCAATAAATACAATATGCCAATACATTTTTGCCAGTGAGCAGTGACCAACAATCATCTTGCTAAAGAAATCCATGTCACTCATTTTTTTCAAGCTTTAAGTTGAATTCTTAACATTTCCTAGCTTGTGAAAAGATGCTCACTCACTCGCAGAGCAAGCATCATCTATTCTTGCCAGTGAGTTCTTTGAAGTTTTATCTGTTTCCACACTTAATATAACAGAACTTAATTTCCTAAGTTCATCTCAAAAAATTCAACATTTTCTTCAAAACCGAAAATATACAATCAAAGCGAGACAGTTAATCACTGAACTGTAAGTTGAACACTTAATTGCACAAAACAAATTCAATATTCAACAAACTGTTTAATTTTATACATACTAAAAATTATTCAAACTTGACAAATTTCATTAACAATATTTCTCAACACATAATCTTTCCAATTATCATTTCAAACCATCTTGGAAAGAACTTTGCATTAAATTAAACAGTAAAACACCAAAAACAGTTTTGTACACAAATTCAACACAAATAATCGGCAAAATTTTGTATCACCATTGTCTCTTATATAAAAGAGATATCTATTATTGCATTGAATTGTTTTCATTATTACTCTTGTACATTTGCTTCTATCACATTTGTCGAAGTAAAAAAAGTAGAGGGTTATTTGTGGGTGTGTTAACCTCTGCATGTCTTCCTCAATGATGGTGAATGGTAGCCAAGATCATATTTTTTAAATTATTAAATAAAAAAGAATTAAAAATTGCAAAGATTTTAAAAAGCTTTTGTATTTGCAGGATTTATTAAATTTTCATCCGAAAATTTGTTTAATTAGTTAAAAGCAGGACTCCTTGGAGAATGTAAATCATTATTTTTTTTTTTTACAAGAATTGTTTTCATTTTTTTTTAAATTTTAATTATAATAATTTTTAATATATAACTCTTTTAAAATTCTGCATTAATTTTATCTGGTTAGGTGATATTGTGATTAAGTGAAAAATATATTTATGAATCAAAAATTGAAAAGCTTAATACAAATTATTTTGCACAGAGATTTTAAAAATACTTTAAAATTGTTTTATATATATAAAATATTAGATTACATGCCCATTTTTTGGAAGTATGGTTGACCATACATGACATAATCAGAAAATAAAAGTGATGAGTATAGTAAATGTAAAGTCAGCATTCCTAAAATTACATGACAGAATATTTTTCAACATTTTTAAGATTACTGTGTACATAAAAATTATATATTAAAAAGGCTCACCTGTCAGTTTCCTAAATTATCTTTTACAAATAAATTCTCCATGGATCAACAATCCTTATGTAATCACCTGTCAACACCTCGTCAGTTATGAAAAACATGGTGATGTCCATTAAAAGACAGCTACTGTTTTGTTTTAAAAAATACATTTCTCTGTTATTTTGATCTTAAAGTAGATATTTTTTCAAATCAGATTAATCATACTTTGAATCAGCTAATATTTCTCAAGTCATGTTTCAATAAAACTATGGCATTTAATTAGAGAAGCTTTTAATTACTTTTACAAATAAGATATATCAAGGACACTATTCTATAAAGAAAATTCTTTTTGTTTTGGGGATTGACTAATAAATTTTTACAAGAATTTCATTTTAATGTTAATAATTTATATATAAATCTTTTAAAATTCTGCACTATTTTAATCACTTTATGTGATATTGTTAGTGAAAACTCAAATAATCTTTCAGAAAAGTATATTTTCTTTTTGTGAGATTTTTAATAAAGAGATTAGCTTTGTGATGAAATACAAATAAAAAGGGGTGCTAGCAGCTATTTAAGAAAAAAGGAAAAGCTCCTTCCAGTCCATTTGGATGAGTTTTTGAAATACAGCAAAGTATTTTGATTATTGGAAATATTAAATTTAATCTATTAGCATGTAATTAAAGCTAAAATAAAAGCTTGAAAAAAGATTTTTCATTTTAAACCTTAGGTATCACATTTTTTAGTGGCGGTCCCTATAAAAACTCCAGCAACTTTAAGAAAATTCTTGAAAATGCAGGTTATTTTTTATTTAAACCTCTTTCATAACCCTATATAGTGTGTTTTCTTACTCCAGAACTCAGTTAATTTTTTCTTTTTCAGTTTCCATGTTTGAGAATACCTGAATATATGCAAGAAAAAAGACATTCTCACACTGTGGAATTCATGGATTATACAGATACGGGATAAACCACTCCCTTTGAAAACTGTGGTGTTACATTTTCAATGAATTAAAATCTCAAAATGAACATGCAATCTCACACTGGAGAGAAACATTTCCCCTGTCAAATCTGTGGAGTAAGTTTTTCCTTTAAATCCTCACTCACAAGGCACAAGTTAACACACACTGGAGAGAAACATTTCCACTGTGAAATCTGTGGATATAGGTTTTCCCGAAATTCTACTCTCAAACAACACATTTATACACACACTGGAGAGAAACATTTCTGCTGTGAAATCTGTGGATCTAAGTTTTCCAAAAATTCCACTCTCAAACAACACATTTATACACACACTGGAGAGAAACATTTCACCTGTGAAATCTGTGAACATAAATTTTCCCTAAATTCAACTCTAAAACGGCACATGTTAACTCACACTGGAGAGAAACCTTTTCACTGTGAAATATGTGGATTAAACTTTTCTCAAAATGCCCATCTCAAACAACACATTTATACACACACTGGAGAGAAAAAATTCCGCTGTAAAATCTGTGATTGTAAGTTTTCCCTAAATTCAACTCTCAAAAGACACATGTATACACACACTGAAGAGAAACATTTCTGCTGTGAAATCTGTGGATGTAAGTTTTCTCAAAATTCAAGTCTCAAACAACACATTTATATACACACTGGAGAGAAAAGTTTCAACTGTGAAATTTGTGGATGTAAATTTTCACAAAACTCACATCTCAAAAGCCACATGTTAACACATACTGGAGAGAAAACTTTTCACTGTGAAATCTGTGGAGTAAGTTTTTCCTTTAAGTCATCACTCTCAAAACACATGTTAACACACACTGGAGAGAAACGTTTTCCCTGTAAAATCTGTGGATGTAAGTTTTCCGACAATTCACATGTCAAACGTCACATGTATACACACACTGGAGAGAAACGTTTCCACTGTGAAATCTGTGGATGTAAGTTTTCCCAAAATTCACATCTCAAAAAACACATGTTAACACACACTGGTGAGAAATCTGTGAAGCAAGCTGTCCAAACATAAATGACAGAAGTTAACCTTTACCACACTGTAGGCAACAATAGTCGCCATAGAATTTCTCTCCCTTACTACTATCGACGATTTCTGTTGCCTGAGATGGTTGCTATAATTAAACACTTGTCAACTGTTATTCCCAGTATTTTAAGCTGGAAATCATCTACTACTGCTTTTGGAACAAGGCTAAACTTCTGTTTTCCAATGCCATTTTGAATTATTCTAGACTCTACATGAGGTGTAACATTGATTTAAACCCACTTAAATTTTTATCACGATTTTTTGTAAACAAAAATGACTGTGTCAATATCCAACAAAGCCTTTATTCAAGAGTTTTTCTTTGATTAAGACTCCAATGGTCATTTTGAAGGCTTTGAGTGGATATTAATGGTGAAGTGGTTGGAGATGATAACCATGCTTGTGATGTGGAGGAAAGTGATGACCACTAGCAGCTACTATTATCCATGCCTGACTAATTTTATGGAAGCTACTGGTGACCATCGATATATCTGATAGCCTTTCTGAAGGTGGATTATTTTGTCTAAATGACAAAATAATAACTTTATTCATTAACGAGACAAATAAATGAGTCAGGTGAAAGAAAGAGCAAACAAATGCTAGTGTCTTCTCATATGTAAACACAAGGAAACGTTACTTTTTCTGACAAAATGAAGGCCTTCTTAGCAATTTTACTTCTTATTGCACCCCCGAACTCCACAAGGAGTAATAAAAGTTAAAGTACGTTGAATTATTTATGTACTTTTTAATATATTTGTTTTGTATTTTGCTTTTTTCTTCACTTTTCAATTTTTTGGTTTCACCATCAAAACATGCATGCAAAATTTAATGCATTACATCAAAATATTACTCATTCATTCTTTTATTAAGGTACAAAAATTAAAATCTATATGCACGATACAAAGAAAGTTATAATAATTTTAAACAGTAGGTGATGTTCTTTTTTCTCCCTCAAAAAAAAATACACTGGCAAGGGGAACAATTCTAGAAAGAAATTAGCATGATAAAGGTTAACACACACAGTCATCTGACCTTTCTATTGTGAAATATTGAGTTATTTTGTCATTAAATACTCATCTCAAATGACACTTGTTAGACTCTATTAGGGCTGAAAATAGTGCAACATTATTTCCCAACTACTGGAAAAGAAATCCTTGTGGAAACAAAAACAAGGAATTCAAGTTACACAACCAGCTTATATCATACTACACATATAGTATATTAAATATTAGTTTATCAGACTATTACTTTTAAAGGAAGTGTATCTCAGCTCCAAGTTCCAGTGGTTGACAGCTGGGGTCAGAAGTGAGCCATAATAGTAGGTATCACAAACCAGCCTAGTTTAGGGTGTGAAAACTGATAAATATAGTGAAATTCCTTTCAATTTCAACTTGATATCTGATTTATTTTGGGGATTATTTTGATAAAATTTTGGTGTAAGTAAAATTTAATCTTTTCTCTTTATAAAGATACAATTCTTTCTCTTGTATTATTAATAGATTTTTTTTTCAGTTCACTCCAAGTTAGGCCACTATTTTTGGAGACGGCTGCTTTATTTTTTTACGTAAAAAAGTCGGTGTTTTTCAAATTTCATGTATTGTGTGTCTCTATGCATATAAAAAGAGTCCCATTTTGCAGAAAAAATGGTCACTTGTCAATATGGTGTGCTTAAAATAGTGTTTTGTCTTTCACAAAAAAAATCAGGAAACAAGAGCTGCCTTGAAGAACTGCCCTCTAACAAATCTGTCAGGTGAGCATGCCTTTGGGGATTTAAATTTTAGCATGCAAACAAAACGACATGCATCACTACACAATTGATCAACCACAAACATGCTCCAGCACAACCGGACAACAGCTTGGCTGGAGGGAATATCATCAACTGAATGGCAATCTATTCTTAGCATCTCAAAAAAACATGCAAAACATCTGCAACAATAACACAGGCAACAAGAAATCTTTGTACAAGAAAGAATTATCAAACATAGTGGTCCTGTGAATTCCATTAAAGGGATATGACTAGTTTCAGAAATTGGCTTGGAAGCATTGAAAAACTAACTGAGATGTCTTAAGTGTCAAGATCAACAGCAGTGGAAATAAAGTTCATCTGGAAGCTGCTCGCTCTGATTACTTGACAAAAATAAAACAGTCGATTCATCTCCACCTCTAAAGCAACATACAAAAAGAAAAGTCACCCAGTGAATCTGTCGAGCATTCAAATAACTCCAGCAGTTGTGATGAAGAACCATCTCAAATTATTTTCACCTACAAGCACCAAGGACAATGGGTTGCTGTATACTATGGCACCAACTTTTACATTGGCCAAGTCATTGATGTTATATCTCCATCTAGTGCTGTAATGAAATTTCTATGGTCTTTGTCATATGATATTGTACAGGTGGAGTCAGCATTTGTTTATAGATGGGATTTTGGTGTAATGCCAATTTTAAGTGATGGTAGGATTTGGAATGTGCTGGATATATTTATAATAGCAGAAACCTATGAAAAGAATTTTGACTGCAAATCACTAAGGAAAGAGAAGAACTGCAGGAGGACCATTAAATCTCTTCTGTCAGTTGAGATAAAAATATTTTTTGCTCATTTCTAATTTTTGAAGTTTAAAGGTTTACAATAAAAATTTGTTTGGAAAAAAAATGATTGATGATTCCTTTTTCTATAACAAATTTCTAAATTTTGGTGTTGTCTATCCTTTTTGATCAAGTTGAAAACTGCATAATTTCACCCAAGTTAAAATATGTCTATGACAAAAAGTTTTGATATTACAGAAAAGACAAACATTTTTTGAATTTCTCATCCAAAAATCAGTAAAGATGCAAAGTTTCAAGCTTGTACCTCCATTGGATACTTTTTGACAGTAAGTTTAGTTTAAGTTTGTCTATTTTTACATGGTCCAAATATGAGTCTTTTTTATTGATTTACTATTAAGAGAAAAGTTTAGCTTGATCTCTAATGTGCTATAAATCATATTAAGAAAATTCAATGCATTAGCTGTTGAAATGAAACTTACATGAACAAAGTTGCCATGTCATTTTTGCACTTTTTTCAATGGAGAGAGGTAATGTTTGGGCTGATTTGATCTAATAATTATTGCTTCCATTACTATTAATTTTCATTTACCACAAGATGACATTACATTTGTAAGGTTTTTTCACTTGTTTGAAGCCTGCATTTTCACTTATACACTGTTAAAATTGGATTCTGGACCAATAGCACATAAGACATAATTTCCAATGAATGGTCATAACTCGGTGGCTAATTGAGCTACCAAAATAAATTTGGTACCATTGTTTATGTTTTGCAAAAATCTATATGCCTACATTAAAAGTTTTTAAATATAATAAAAATAAAATTTTGGTTTAGGAAAGTTGATTTTGATTGGATAAACTAGTGTGGGAAAGAGATAAGAGAAAGGTTTCAGCAAGTTGTTTCTTACCTGTCAAGCGATGTAGATGTTTTCTCTTTTGTGTCTGAAACGGCCGTCAGTGAGGTGGGGGGGGGCATCCCCACTGGATAGTTAGATAATGCACATATCGACATAATTAATAAAAATAGTTAACATTCTCTGTGTTTAGAGCCTTTTATTGCTGAACCAAAGCGATTAGCGATCTCCAGCCAAGAGAAAAGGCTGAGATGAGATCATTCACTGCTGTCAACATGCAACAATTTAACTGGCCAGTGTTTGATCTGCCACATAGCAGACTTTTTTTTTTATTTACATGAAAACCATTTCAAATAAAAGGCACTTTATTGTTGTTTGGTGTGATGATATCCTCATTTCCACAAATTGTAATTCTGCATTAATTACTGTCAAACGATGTTTAAAGGAACAATTCAAAATGACTGAACTCCACTTTTTTTCTTTATAGGTATACAATTGGCCTTAAAACAATGTCTACCTAAATGAGTTACCTGTGATATATAGAAAAAATTCTACACAAATTTGGAATAAATGATTGTAGACCTCACCTCCTTGTGAAATGGATATCAATATAGTGAACTCACAAGTTAAAAATATTACTGAGAAATAGTTGGTAGCCTGATATATATCAAATATATTGTCACAAAATTATCACAATATTCAGGAAAACTTTATGTATGGTAAGAGCCAAATAAGTCTTAAACTATTCAAAAGGCACATGAAAACATTGTCTAGTATTTAATTATCCCTTAAGTTATTAGGCATTGGAGATACTTATTGATGAAATTTAAAGATCAGCACAATAGCACTGTGTATGCTTTTTAATAATCAAATATTTCCATGATTTCTTAGAAACCAATCTACAGTAACATTATCACCATGCAATATAGAATATAGGACTTTATCAGTCACAATACAAGCAGTAAAATTGCTTATTCAATTATTAATTGCCATGATTAAGTCAAATGAAAATGAGCATGCCACTATTGAGACAGTCAAGGTAAAAACGCTGTCTACCACCAACATTTAAAACATGCAGATGTAAGGAGTGAAGTGCAAAATGACAACAAAATTTGACTATATTCCATCAGAAAATGATGCTTACTTATTTACAAAGACTTTCAGCAGAGTAAGAAAGAAATTTGTTAATGCTATAACCACTTGACTGTATCCCTTTTGTGTGTGAACACTGTTCCTACTTTGTGAACGTTTTGCTTTATTACTATCTTAATAGGTGCTTTGCTTGTCACCTGCATTATATACCTATATTATCTAGAGAAAAAATGGGGGGGGGAGTGCAGTGTGGTGCTCACCGGCAGGCCAGCTATTTTTTCTTCTTCGGTCGCCTCAAGGAAATGGATTGCGTGGCTCCCTTTCTTGGTCGTTACACTGGGCAGTTGTGAAACAGACACCAACTCAGCCGCGTCTACTTTGACTTCTTCTTTGTCAGTCTGTCAATCCGTACGTCCAGCTCTATCGCACACTGTCTGCCGAATGACTCTGGTTCTTTCTCCTCCATTTCCATATAGAGGGCTAGTGCGTCCCCCTCCAGGCACAATGGGAGCAGGCTAGCCACATCGTCCACCTGCTGAAGTCTTGCCACAAGCCTGACCTTTTTCAGCCACGCTACCACATCGCCCTGGCCGGAAAATGGTTTTATAATGTCGCTGCTCATGCAAACCTTCGCCATAACTGCCAAAATAGGTTGTAGAGAAAAAAATGGTGATGAGGAGGGGGTCAAAAGGTGCAATGCGGTGCTCGCCGGTAGGCCAGCTATTTTTTCTTCTTCTTCTTCGGTCGCCTCAAGGAAATGGATTGCGTGGCTCCTTTTCTCGGTCGTTACGTTGGGCAGTTGTGAAACAGACACCAACTCAGCCACGCCTACTTCGACTTCCTCTTTGTCAGTCTGTCAGTCTGTATGTCTATAGCATCGCAGTCATTCGGTGGACAGCGTGCAATAGAGCTATATTGACAGACTGACAAAGAGGAAGTCGAAGTAGGTGCACTGCACTTTTTGATCCCCCCCCCATCACCATTTTTTTCTCTACATATTGATTGTCTCATGTTATATTTGTCTTGTTCTTTATTCTTCTTCTTATTGTTTATTCATAATTTTGTCAATCCTCCCAAATTTCATCCCACAAAAAATCATTTACTTTCATTTCAGTTTTCTGGTGTGATTTTTGGTTGGAATTCTGCACTTTTGACGTGTGTTGTGCAATATTTTCTTTTAATATAAATCTAATATGGCATTTGGCAATCACTGCTGTAAAAGCGGTGGGATGAGGTTCTTCCAACATCCGAACATGAGTATGTACATGGGCATGATATTCCACTTTTACAACCTGTTGGTCAAATGTTTTCAAAAATTAATTCATTTTCTTCTCTTTCAGAATGCTATGACCACTTAACTGTATCCCTTTTACTTGTGAACACTTCCTACTTTCTGAACCTTTTGCTTTATTAGTCTTAATTTAAAATTTCATCCTACAAAAAACATGTTTACTTCCATTTCAGTTTTCTTTTGTGAGATTTTTAGTGTCTTTTTTTCGGTTGGAATTTCACACTGTGAATATAGTCACTTGTGTTGTGTTGTGTTGTGAAATAAAATCTGATATCTGAAATTGGATATGATATTTAGTAATCCCTGTCATAAAAGCTGTGGGGTTAGGTTTTCTCGGCATCCAAACATGAATAATATGGACATCAGAGTAATCTTCTTCTTTTAAAACCTGTTAGTCAAATCTTTCCAGAAATTCACTTTTACACTCTCTTTGTCGCTCCGAGCATATGAGGAAAAAGTCAAACTGCTAGGTATCTTTAGTCCTTAACAGAAACTGAAATAGTTTTCTGATTTTCCCAGCAGCATTAGTATTAAGGAAACTGTGTCAAGTGAAATTGGAACTCTGATCTCTGAACATGATATTATCACACCTCACCATAATCAATAGACGTACATGCAAATATTGTACACAGAAATATTATGGAACTAACAATTTCTTTTCTTTTCTTCTAAAACAGATTTTTCAAATGTGTTACTTCTTTGATCCAATCGAAGATACTCCTTCAAATTCCGAAAAATGACTGCATACTTAAGAGATTATATTGTTAAAAATTTGGACATGTTAAATCCCATGATAGATTTTGGTGTTCTGTAAAATATGTATCCAATTCTTACATTGTAGCTATTACATCAAATGTCGTTTTAAAATGGCATGAGGCCATTGAAAGGGAAATAAAATCTCTAAAAATGAATAATGCATATTAACTAAAAACGTGATACATATGAATCAAATGAGAGGTAAAACTCTTTGAAGTTGGTGGGTGTCAAAACTATTAAAACTTGCAACAAACAATACACAGCTCGGTTTGTTCCCAAAGCCTACTCACAAAAGCCTGGAATCAATTATGATAAAACTTTATCCCCCCCCCCCCAGTGTGATGCTATAGGTCATCCACATAGAAATGGGAAGATATGATTTTTGTCTCCATCTCAAGTGTTTCCATTTGATGGACCAGCATATGATTCCTTTTTAATTTTGTTCTTCTAAGCGGAATCCACTTTGACCAAAGTGTGATACGGGTTTAAAGGGCTGTAGGAGGGTTTTTGTGATCGAGAGGCAACAAAACAGGAAATTGATTTTATCCGGTTTTATACTAACAGTCATACGTGGGGTCGTAAATAGTTCTGGTCCACCTTTGGCGGAAAACAGACATGTATGTGTTGCACTTATGAAGCCTCCATTTTGTGTTGCCAGCCACCAAGTCAGTATGAGGAGTTGGTAGAGGGAAGGGTTGACATAACTGAATTTGTCCCAAGTATTACCTACCTACCCATCCAGAAGAGCAGGGGGAAGACCTGAATGATGCAGGGTTCATCTGCTTCTTTCTTGACGTGGCATTTCTTTCTTCATGTTACCTTGGGCAGCACATCCTCCCCCAGCTTTCAGTGCACGTTGCCAAGTTTGAAAATCGGAATACCATTGCATGCGTTGATTGAAAAGCTTGGATAGAGGCCACCTTGTAAGTTTACATACATTCATACACTGGCCACGACAGGAAACTGTTTAAATACAGCTGGGCCATGGAAACTCAATAAAACCTTCAATCCAATGATAGAAGAAAATAATGATCATCTCTCTTTCCTGGTTATCCTAATAACTCGTGCTGGGTATGGGTTCAAAACTTTTGTATATCACAAGCTCATCATCACTGGATAATACCTCAACTTCAGTTCCTACCATCCATCAAGTGTGAAGAAAGGAAGCCTTCAGTGTGTGCAGCACCGGGCAAAAATCAAATGTTTCCTTCTTCACTATTACATTATTGTCCTCATCTTTGTCGCCATTTTTATTACGTTTCGGCCGTCATACGCCCCGGCCTTCTTCAGGTGGTTGGAATGCCAAACTGAACTTTTTTCCTTAATTTTGCGAATTTTCATACTGTGTGTATGCTATCCCGTCCAGCTGTGGAAAGAAATATAAAGGGGAGACAGCCGCCCCTTAAGGTAAGGCTTCAAGAACACTAGAAAGCTGTAACATGAGGTGAAGTGGGAAAATCAGGTGTGGCTGACCACATATAGAGAGAAAAGGGAGATCACTACCCTCTGTGGGATCAGGTTGAGATCATAGACAAAGAACACCATTAGAAAATTTGTAAACTCAAGGATTCACCCTAAAAGGTAAGTTTTTTTTTTCATATAAAAAAAAAAAAATTAACCATTAAAGTGTTTTTATTTTTGGGTCCCACAATGGAATTAATTAAAAAAAAGAAGAAATAAAGATGCATTTTAAGTTATTTAAATGTCATCTTTGAAATTAAATTTTATTTTAGTTTTTATTGAAAGATAACAGCCTAAAGTTAATCTGTGGGGAAAAAAATCCACTGCTAACAAAAGAAACTGGTAACAGTGGTTTCCAAAATTAAATGGTTTTAAATCAGAAGAAAAGTCCTAATAACAAACTTATCCAATTTCAAACCATTGGATTCACAAAGCTGGAAGCTCTGAGTTTCAGACTGAAGTTCACCACTGGAATACAGGAAGATATGTTCACAACAACTTTCAATCCTTTAATAGTCAGTTGTTCTTAATTTGTAGAGTATAAAAATAGTGAATTTTACAGTGGTTTTTTTTTTGTTTTTGAGACTTACCAAATTATTTTACAAATGCTTTTTGTTTTTTTCCTGGCTGTTACTGACAACAGAAGTCCAAAGTGAAAAAAACAGAAACAATTAAAAACTTTCTAATAATAATAACCAAACATATTAAATGATATGAAAAAAAAATAATGATACAAAATTTACAAAACACCCAGGCACAAATCTTTCTGTTGTGTGCCTAAGACTTGGTCAAGATAACAAATGTTTCGGGCTTCTTGAAGTGTATGTGTCTCACCTTTTGACAGTAGCTATTTTTGCAACTCTGGATGTCTGGTTCTTGCAATAATTTGTTCAGTTAGGCACTCTTCAATTTCTTGAGCATCCTGGATTTGGTACATTTTGCCTGTAATTGGAATCTTGCCAAGAATTCAAGAAAGTTTTCAACACCTATCTGAGTATATTTTTGCAGATAGAAAAATGTCAGAATTGCACGGTTCTGTTTCAATTGTTCCTTTAACTTCTGTTTGCTTCATTGTGAAACATCCATGATGTGAAATGCCTAAGACATTCTTCTTCCACTAATAGGGGAATATGGACATCTTACTTATCTAATGGATTTCCCTTTACAGAGAAATACAAGTTGGGTTGTTGTTGCAAAAATTTGAAAGATTGACTTTACTAGAAATGTGATCTTTATTCTCTTCTTCGCTTGGTGTAGTGTGCATTTTGAGACTTTAATTGTAGAAACATTTAAACTCACAAATTTCACAGTGGAACGGTTTATCTCCAGTGTGCATTAACACATGTCTTTTGTGACATAATTTAAAGGAAAAACTTACACCACAGATTTCACAATGGAAATGTTTCTCCCCAGTGTGTTAACATGTGGCTAATGAGAGATGATTTAATGGAAAACTTTACTCCACAGATCTCACAGTGGAAATGTTTCTTGTCTGTGAAGTTTCATGCTCATTTTGAGATTTAAATTCATTGAAAATGTAACCCCACAGAGTTCATACAAAGTGGTTTATCCCCTATGCATGTTCTGTTATGCCCACACAGAAGAGACATAACTACCAGTCCAAAAGTTTTGCAGTGTAAGAATGCTACATTTCTCATGAATGTCCATCATGGTTTCAGGAATTCTCAAAGATGCAAACTGAAAATAAAAAAAATACAATAACTGAGCACTGCAGTAAGAAAACGCACTACATAAGAGTTATGAAATCGATTTATAAAAAATGTATTTACAAATATTTTCTTTGCAAAATCATAAAAATATGCACCATTACACTGTTTTTTGAACAAACAGAAATATGTCTAATCAATTAGAGTTTAAATCTGACATATTAGACAGTTTATTTTGTATCAGCGGACATGGGTGTTGGAATGGGCAATGGAAAAGAAAAATAAAGTCAGCAAGCTGTGTTTAAGACTAGGAAAAGGAAAACTTTGAATTCAAAAGCGTGTACGCTATTATGCCAGATACACGCTACACTCAAATTTCTCACCTGATCATCAAATGAAGCCAGGTGCTAGAATTGATTTAAGGTTACCCATGGCTACTGTGTAGAAGAGAAGGACATGACCCCACACCTGCATCTAGTACAACAGGCAAGAAAACAAGAATGTTGTAGAGGCGGATATACAAACCGAAGAAATAGTGATGATTTGGGCAATCTCATACACAGCAGAGAGAGAATATCATATCTACATGCCAGACTTTGAGTGTGGGATGAAAACAAGGCCTGCATAACACAATGGTTGAGTGTAAGTGGTGAAATATTGGCATGAATAAAATTTAAATTAATGAAGATTCAAGTCTGGTGTTGTCATTTAATTGGTAACCCCCCATTCATTAGGTGCTAACCACTTATGCATTGAGAAGGAAAATCACTAAAAACCTATTAAATGTTTTTATAAAATATGTCATAACATTTATACATAAAAAATGAAACAAGAACAGTCAACCCCATGAAGTTGTATTTTCCCTCAGCCATTGAGCATTTGGCGCAATTGTAAATATATTCTAGTGTTTTGGGGTTTGCTTTCCTCAGTGTCAAGTTTTTGGCTATTAGCATTTTCTTATTCGATAGCTACCCTAATTATATAACATTGTGAGTTAGCCAAATAGGTATAAATGTTTATATATCACTGACCAGAGCAGTATCAAAAGCCTGAAGAGTGTGAAAGTAAGTGTTAATCATGATGAGTCATGTGTACACCAAATTATTATCATAAATATATAACAGATCAATGTTCATTTTGTTCATCACTTTTCTGACTAAATTTCAAGACACTTCTAATGTATCTTAAGATTTGAATGACATTAGCATAGAAATGTTCAACATTTAATTATTGATGAACTTTGTATTAAAATAAGGTCAATGTACAAAAATTAATATCAAAGTTGGCTTAATCTAAAATTTAAAGCATCATAGTTTTTGGTTAAACTGGATGTCCAGCTGGAGAAAATTCTACCCTGAATCTTAAAAGAAAAAAAAGCAATAAAACTAATATTTTTTTTTTTTAATTAGAAACACTTTAATTACTATTATGAATAACATATAATGGACACTTTTGTCTTAAGAAAAACATTTTCTCAATAATGAATGTTTACAAGAATTATTTTCTATAAAAATTCATTAGCATAATTTAAAATCTTTTAAAATTCTGTGTATAATAATTCCTACTAAAATAAAACTATATATTAATCTGAAATGGAAATGCTTATTACAAATCAACAGTCCACATTATTTTACAAACAATTTGAAATTTTTGTGTCTTCTCAGTAAATGTAACAATTTTTTAATAGATTTGTCCATACAGGATATTATCAGAATCTAATAGAGGTACAGATAATAAATTTAAAATTATATTGTAATTTTGGAACATTTTCCCAACAATCATCTTCATAAGCAAGGCTATAAAATTCAATACTGTTGGTGTACTATATATATATATATATATATATATATATATATATATATATTGTTTTTTATTTTTAAAATAAGGTTATGATTATTTTAACCCAATATTTATTCTAGAGATATGTTTCAATGTCATTTAGTAAATTTATGGATTAACTAGATTTTGTAAAACTTTTACAAGATACAGTTAATCCATAAAAGTGTTATACTCTGTTGCAATTAATCTCTTTCTGATTCATTCTGCATGCTGGTTGGATGTGAACACCACAAAGGAAGAGAACGAAATAGCAAAAATCATTTTCTGTGCATTAGGCTCCACGCATCACATCCGGTTTACAAAGTGAGCTCCGATAATGGTCAATCACAAACAAAAGAGAGAGAGAGAGAGAGAGAGAGAGAGATGCCCCTGGGGACTACCAAACCTGATTAAAATCAGGTCTCTGAGAAAAACGCTAGCAGTTGCGGTCCGGCATTCTGCCAGCTGTCACACAAAGTACTGCTGCCTTTTAACATGACCGCATCTGTCAACAACTGTTACCACTCCCAGGCTTGACTAACCACCTCGACTATCCAGTTTCATGTTGATAACACCAGCCATGAGCAAGCGACAATCCAGCTTTGACACCACCCAATTACAAGCATAATTCATTGACGACACTGTCACCTCGTGCAAATACTGACTTGATAACATCTCCACATCACCACCACCACCAAGCTACAAGTCTTCCACATCACCACCACCACCAAGCTACAAGTCTTCCACATCACCAATGTCATCATCTTGGCAAATCCAATTCTGCAATCGAGTGACTACAACTCCGCAGTCAAGCTACCCCAACTCTGTAAGTAGGCAACCTACTCACGTGACGCCATTCCGGTTCAACACAACAGGTCTACCAACCAACAAAACGACCTACCACCATGACCTCAATCAACCAAACGTGCACCGGCCATATCCTGTGACCTCGGCCAGGCCAGCACAAGAAATAGGTCAACTCCCAGTGCTACACTTGCACTAAATTGCTATCCTGATGGTTGCCTACTGAAACTGACATTTCACCTAGTGTTGATATATGTGTATGATATACTACCCTTCATCATGATCTCACACCAAACCCACACAAGAATTAGGTCAACCCCCGGCACTGCTTTTATACTCGACTGCCATCCTGACAACCGACCACCGAAACAGACATTCCACTCATCGTTCACCATCTCTGCGTTCTCTACCAACAATGTGTTGATTAAACAATGGATTTATGCCTCAAATTTAAATGCTTAAGCTCACTCAGTAGCCACTCTATAGGACTTCCAATGTGCCATTCAGGTTCCAATGTCTAGATTTTGCCAAACTTTTTCCGAGGTTATCACCCTTATCAGTAAATCAGTTGGGTTTTATTCAGTATGAACATATTTAATTTTTACGGACAAAGACTTCTTTTCTTTCAGTTCTCCAATCATTAGATGAATGTCCTTGAGTCTATTCTTGGCAAATTGATTTTTGGTTTTAACAATAGCCATGACAACATGTGCATGTACTGATATCACAATATTTCTGATTTTAATTTAGGAGCAAGCATTTAACAATGGTAACAAACACTTGATAGCCAAAAATACAACTAGTAATTCCAGTATAGGTAGACTTTTAGGCTTCATAGGTGCTACTTTAGCTTTTGTGAATACCAAGTATGACTGTTTTGCACACTATAAGCTGCAAACCCATAAGCCTCCTTAGAGACATCACAAAATATGTATAAATCAGCCAGACTGCCCTCATTGATTAAATATCTAGGGAATGTTAAGGAATCAAGCTAGGCTAGGTTGCTTGATAAGGTAGACCATACAGTAGGCTATGATGTTTTTTGCCACACTTGATTACAGCAATTTTGGCTTGTGTCATAATGCCTCTTCTTTTTGTCAGTCAATACCATGTTAGTATCAAGCTATTCTCATCTATGAATGATAGTTGACTTATAATTTGCAGTGAAAGTTTGTAAAAGTAAGGAAATGGGTGAATTTCAATGAGGATGAAATAATAGGATGGCACCATTGTGGCAAGTCAAATAGAGAAAACAGTTAATAATATTGTCAAGAAATTTAATGAAGAAGGCCATTGTCATGTGAAACAAGTTTCAGGAAGAGAAAACATCATGTCTGAGCGAACAAAAAGGACACTGAAGAGGGAAGTCATCAGAAACCATCGTCAGACTGTCAAAGATGTCGTCAACAGCATGGAAATGTCACCATATGTGGTGAGAAAGACTCTGAAAGAGCTAGGCACCAAAGAAGAGTTGCAAGAAAGAAGCTCTTCAATTCAGCAGTTAACAGGGACAGGCATATGGACTGGCGAGAGAATTCAAGAGCAAAGATTATGAATTTAGTTAGATGAAAGTAGATACTGCCAATATTTGAATTCAAGACAGGTTTATGTTTGGAGAAATCAGAATGAGACTTCATGAAACATGGAGGGATTGGAGTAATGGTGTGGGTCGCTGTCTGGTTTGGAGGGAAATCTGAGCTGATTCTTGTTGACAAACAGTTAAATGGTCCAAAATACTGTCAAATATTAGAGAAAGGACTACTCCTACTATTTGAAACCAATCAGATTGACAAGAATGTCTACCTTTTTCAAGAAGATGGATCACCATGTCATATGAGCAAAGAAGCAAAGGCCTGGAAGGAATCACAAGGAATCCAGTCACTGGCATGGGTAGCCCAAAGTCCTGACATGAATCCATTACAGCACGTTTGGGAGCACCTTGACCAAAAACTTCGAGAGCGTGCAACCAAAAACTTTTGTCAGTGGCAACCCTTAAAGAAACATTGCTAAAGGAGTGGCAAAATATAGATCAGACAATTTTCACAATTTGTATTCCACAATCTAAGATTAAAATTACCCTTTTACATACATTCATTAGCTACTGCATATTGTGTTGATAACTTATGGACAGAAATATCTGTTTTAAATGAATTGTCTACATAGAAATTTTCTTTAACATGTCAGTATAACTATCATCTGGAAACTTGTTTTTATGGTGTTTTATTACAAAATTTAAGATGAAGGGACTAGCATTAAAACCAAAAATAATGGTTGTATATCTAAAACAAACAAGCTTATCACCTCTTTCATAAAGAAACACAACCTGTTACGGTTTTCAAGTAACCTAATCTTTATCATGAGAAAGGCGTTACACATGTCTGCTAGCATGACATTTATTTGATCTAAATAATAGAATATCTCCCATTAAATTGATTCCTGGATAGACTGCTCTGTTTAAGGAGTATTTCCCTTTAGTTTTTAGAGAGAAGTTAAAACAGGTCTAATTTTTGTTGTAGTTTGCTCCTTAGTTTTAATGACAGGCCTACAAGGTATCCAAATATAATTAGCAAAATTTTGGGGCACTACTTCAAAATGTTTGATAATACCTTCATGCTCCTGTTGTCGGAATATCTCCACATAATCTTTAAACAAGTTTTGCTGCTCAACAACTCTGTTTAAAATGGAAGGAGATAATCTTTGGTTAGAAGGCAGAGACTTGAGTTTATCCTCATGCCAAGGGGGGGGTTAATGTGATAGGCATTATCCATATGCATCTTCAAATTCTTTGATTTTTTTTTTTTTTTTTTGTTGTCATAGTCACAGAATGAATCATCTTCGGGAGCTATGACCAGAGAATTAACATTGAACATTTTTCTCTAAACTTTGCTCCACATGACTTTCATCAAAAATTTAGAGTAACTATTTATGGGGTCCATGACAAAATCAACTCTAGTGTCTGAACATATGGAATACCTAGAAACTATAGCATGATAGTTATTTGGTTTCTGTATAAAATATTATTGAAATCAAATGATGTACAACAAACATCATAATCATATAAGGCTCTTCTTTAGGTTCCACCAAAAGGCAGCCTTTTTTTCCAAAATGAAAGCAGTAAATGCTGTTTTAAAATTTTACAAAATATCTGAGAATTATTCGATTTTAAAGATTTTTTTTAAACCCTTATTCATTAATGAATTGTATATTGAAAAGGTTATTTTCTTAAAAAAAAAAAATCAAAAAACACATTTAGAATGTTGCTGGAATAAAAAGGGTTATCATTTTATCCATCATATTTCCTAAACACCAGTTAATTCCTCATTTCTTAACTGTCCAAGGTCAAGTATAGAATAGTTTCAATCATTCTCAGATGGTTTCAGTGATATGGATGAACTAGTGGGTTTTTTCCTTCACAAATACCAACAACATTTGCCTCTTTCCACACCAAACTCAAATCTTCTTCTGAAAAGAATTTCTGTATGAGAACGAGATAATTGAATTTGTTGTAAAATCCTCTAAGATAACACAAAGGGATTTGTTTCTCAGCAACTTTATTGTAATATACAATATGACTGTGTCAGCATCCAGCGTTCTATTTACTCACATTGTAACACCTTTTTCCAAGTTCCTGATATGATCATGCTGCAATATATGTAACAACACATAGAATACCTTGAATCAAACTCTCCAGAATTCTCTGGAAAATAATTGTTATACAGCACTGCAATTTGATCTTCCGATTCACACTATATACTGGGCAGATGCGAATGCTAAGCAAAAAATAAAATAAGATACTCCTAGTCGCTTTCCTAACAGTAACTGAAGAATCAAACATGATACTTGATTCAGGATACATGTTTACATACAGATAAATCTCTGTTGCTCCTGTTGCCTTGATGTGAATGCTCAGAAGACAAGATAAATAAATAAAATAAAATACTCCTAATTGCTTTTCTAACAGCAACTGAAGAATCTGTAAAAGAATTGATTATTTATTGCTTATATTTTATAAGCAATTGCAGCACAAGGCGAAAGGAGAAGCGAGGAGAGGCTGGTCAGCATTTACTATCCTCGACCTAGCTAATCAGATTCACAACCCATTCATCCATTACAATTTTCACATTCTCTACAAGAACTTATCCATCACCATTCAAACTGACATACATCACAATATCACATTTTCACGGGGAACCTACAAAAATCCCCATGACAAACATGTCATAGGGTCCAAATGTCCTTATTTTTTTATTTTCCAATTCTTACAAAAATGCATCAAAATTAAATACATGAAATGATAGGAGAGGGAATGAACCCAAAAAGGAAATACCACATGAATATTCAAGATTGATGAACACAAGACGTTCAGGATTGATATGAACAGAGGAAAGTCAAACTTGAGGTGTGTTAATGATTCGCCAAGTCTGACATTCCCAGGCCCCCATGACATGGTCATTGGACACAGACCTCTCTGCCAACCTGCTGCCTGTCACCACCCAACAAGAGGTAGGAGAACAAGTGCTAAAGTACCTTCTTATGGCTCTTGCATAGAGGGAGAACAGACAACCAATAAAAGATTTATGTGGTGCATGCCTTAACCCAACCATTCATGGCCTTCAGAGCCAAGTCCAGATTGCCACTCCTACCTTTGCTTGTACCTCCAACTGATTCTTCTTCAGCTGGAGCTCAGACCTAAACCACACTCCAAGAATGCAGATGACTTTGTCAATTCAACTAAAGGGCCCTGGAAGAGTGAAGCCTTTTCAGGTACCTAACCACAAGCCAGAAGACTTGTGATAACCCTGGCTTGAGCCCCACCGGGGACAGTGATTCCCTGTAAGGCTGAACTGCATGACCTGTCCCTCAGTTGGCGAAGGAGAGGCTCCAACACCAACATGTAAAGTGGACAACCCTGACGAGTTGACGGAGACAGCGCAACTTTCCATCCACCTGTACTATAGTACTGGGGGGAGCAATACAGGAGGCTGATCCACTTGCAAAATTTATGTTTGAATCCAGTGGCCTACAGGATAGCAGCCAGGTACTGATGGTTGACACTTCTGAAAGCCTTGGACTGATCCAAACTTATCAGCTCAGCTTGATCGTCATCTTTTACTCCTTCTAGGATTGTGTGGGTCAGATGCAGGTTGCTCTGAATTGTTTGGCTCTTCACAGCACAAGTCTGCTCAGGTCCGAACAAAATCTCGGCAACCAATGGCAATCTTTCTTTATCTCTATTTTTAGCAGAGTTATGAATCTGTAGTTATCTAAATCCGCACACTAGCCTTGTCCTTTTTCAACAGTGATCTCACTCCTGGAAATACTGTGGGGGTCAGCTCTCTGCCAAACCAACTTTGTCCTATGTGATCTTATCCTCGAAACTAGCTGCATCTGGTAGCACTCACACCAGAGCTTATCTAGCAAAACCTATCTTTAAGGAATTCTCCCAGCCTCTGCTTGAGACAAAATATGCTTGAGAATCTTCACCATTTTAGCCTTATCTAGAGCAAGTCATTGGCTATATTTGGTGGTGAAAGACCTAATACTATCTTTAAGTCTCTCCCACCAATTATTCTCAATAACCACCCCACTAATCCAGTTAGCTGTTGCTGGAAGTCTTGCCTGTCCAGTAAGGACAGATTGAACTTCCAGTATCCAAACATTCTTAGTCTAGGTCCTAGTACCCTCCAGGCAGACAAGTTCATGGTTCAAATAGCCTAATCAATGGAACAATCTAACAAATCTAGATTGACCTTTCTCACTAACATTCTATCCATGTAGCAGGCTACTTGGGGAGTCAACCAGTTAAGAGGCCATTTTCACATCTCCCCCTTTGGAAGATCGACCCGGTATCTATTGACAAGACCAAAATTGCAGATCAGATCAACCAAACTATGATTGCCCAACATCCCACTAGCTCCCTGCCTCCTGTCTATGGTGGGGTCCAGGATAGCATTCCAGTCCCCCATTAAAACTAGACGCAATGAATCTACCAGGAACAGACTGAACTGATGGGAAAAGGAGACACACTGTCTGGTCATTGGGTGCATAAACTGCAATGATTCCAAATGAACTACTGTTCACGTCAATATCAGCCATGATCAACTGGACCTTGCATCAACATGGACAAGATCCACCTTCACACCCAGGGCATGTTTAACCAACAAGGAAACACCTCTGGCCAGCTGGTCCCTGTATGCTGAATAGAAAACAAAATCGCTAGACAGTACATGCACATCAACCTTGCAAACAAAATGTGTCTCTATTGCTTCTTTCGATGATGACGGTTGGGCTATTAGCATGAGGTTCTTGCCAGGGCACACCTTTGATAGGTGCATCCATAATGAGGATCACATCCAGCCACTGAAACTCAAGGTATCTAGGAATCTCCAAAAAATACTTGCAGAACACAATCCTGTAGGATTATATCCCTGGTGGCAATGCCAGCTTTACTGTTCTTTGATGAGACAGCTTCCACCTGCAGATGTCCCACACTGCATTGATCTCCTCTGCAACAATTTCACTGCAATGTTGAGACACTGGAGTGCCTCCTCCATTCCTTCCCTTCTACTCCCACACAAATTTTGTTTTTATGTCCAATGTCATCAAGAAAATTGTCCTTGTATCAGGTCATCCCATAAGTTATATACAAATTTTGAAACAAGTGAATGTCACATTTAATTACAGATTCAATCAACAATGTATTTTCCCTGATTATCTATGACTTCCTTCCATCTATTAACAAGCTTACTAATTCCATTCCTGTAAAATTCTTTTGGCTTTGATTTAAAGAACTCACACATGTCAGTTTCATTCATCATGATTGTTTCTTCAGATTCAGATAAAAATGTGCATGGTAACAAGAAAGAACAAACAAAATAAGTATAAATGCTGGTGGGGTGAAAGGAAAAGAAGAGAAGAGAAGAATTGTCAATAATTCTCTGTATTGAAGATACAGAGGATATGAGCGGAATGTCTGTAATACGAGAAAGGTAGGAAACATTTGAAAAAGGGTAGAGTTGATCCATTTGTTTACTGGTCAGGTGTGGAGAAGCTGAGTGCTTTTTGAGCATTGAAAATAAAGGTGTACCTAATTTTGAAATGAATTTTACAAAGTAAAGAAAAAAATCTTTCCTTGAAGATTTAAATATAATTTTAATTCCAAATTATTTGAGTAACTGGGCATGGTAAAGTGTAATTGGCAAAATGCTCCAGAAACAGAAATGACAAGGTTCTCAGTAAACAATAAACAGAAAGGAAGAAAAGAAACAGGGCAAAATAATACAAAGCAAACAATATATATGCAAGTTAAAAGTACGCAAACCAACAGTAATAAAATGAAAAGTTCACCAAGAATTGTGTTTACACATAAAACTAAAAACTATAAATTCATCTGTACAGAAAGGTTTGTTGACACAAAATAGTCATCTTTATTAAGATTTGATGTGTTGAGTGTTTTATTGACATGATGTTGGATAAATTCAAGACATAATTGGTAAACTGAGGAATATAATAGGAATGAGGTTTTATACAGTTTTTAATGCTTGAATAATCTTTAAAAAAATTTCAGCAATCTTATAAAAATGCTCATGGAGAAAATGTTTTCAGCAATTCTATGAAAACATTTGTGGAGAAAATGTTAGACAATTGCACAATAAAACTGATATTTTTTTTCTTTTCTACTTACATGTAAAATCAATGAATTTCATTCATACAGACAGATCTGTTGACACCAAACAATTCTCTTTATTAAAAAATATTTCAAAAATAAAATATACTTTACTGAAAGATTATTTTAGAAAAATTAGCTGACTTAAATTAATCTGCATTGAAACAAATATTACTTTCACTTACAATAAAACTTTGGAGAAAAGCATTTTTTAGTGACTCTGGAATAGACATATTCCACAAAGGTCATCTATTCCTTAGACAAAGAAAGGTCATGAATATGTTATAAAAAAACATGCAATAAATCAATGTCAGAAGTGCCCAGATTTTCTCATATAATCCAGCCAATACATTAAGACAGGGATAAAGGGAAATATCAGATAAACAAAATAGGAGAGATTTAGTTATAATCCTTACTTCCTCCTCTGGGTGCTATATTTCTCTCAGATCTCTCCATTTAATCCTTCAATTTACTAAATGACATTTTGCATGCATTTTAAGTCAGGGATGTCATTATACAGATTCTGTTCATTACGTCTGACCTCACAGGCTATTGTGCCTGAATAAAGTTATTTACAATAATTTTCAAGGAGAAATTAAACATTGAATTTTACAAAATCTTGTTAATTTAGACAAAAATTTAGTAAAAGACTTTGAAACACATATGTAGGAAACATATTGAATATTTGAAAGGTTATAAATTAGTTTCTCATCTATAATGGGAGTGTGATGGGGGTTACATTTTAGTGTCAGGTATGTATGTATGTGCATTTCTGACAAAGTATATGAAAATATGTTTATTTACTATTGATCTGTCTGCTTTTCAGTAATCTATTGCTGATCATATTAAATGTTACAACACATGTGAAACTGAAAAGGTATTTAACTTCTGAAAATAACTCAAGTGTATGTTCATAAATTCCTCTCCAAATGTAACCACTGATAAAAACAAATCAACAAACTTCACAGGAATATGGTCACACTCCAGTGTGTGTTCGCACATGGTGCCTCAAATTGTACTTCTTTGAAAATGCAGATCCACAAATTTCACAAGAATATGGTTTCATTCTAGTGTGTATTTGCATATGGCACTTCAAATATGATTTCCACGAAAATGCCGATCCACAAACTTCACAGGAATATGGTTTCTCTCCAGTGTGTGTTCGGACATGGTTCTTCAAATGTGACTTCTGCGAAAATGCAGATCCACAAATTTCACAAGAATATAATTTCTCTCCTGTGTGTGTTCGCATATGACACTGTAAAGTTGACTTCTCAGAAAATGCAGAGCCACAAATTTCACAAGAATGTGGTTTCTCTCCAGTGTGCCTTCGCATATGGCGCTTCAAACTTGACTTGTATGAAAATGCACATCCACAAATTTCACAAGAATGTTGTTTCTCTCCAGTGTGTCTTCGCATATGGCGCTTCAAACTTGACTTGCATGAAAATGCAGATTCACAAATTTCACAAGAATGTGGTTTCTCTCCAGTGTGTGTTCGTGTATGGCGCACCAAAGATGACTGATCTGAAAATGCAGATCCACAAATTTCACAAGAATATGGTTTCTCTCCAGTGTGTGTTCGCAAATGCCTCTCCAAATGTGACCTCTGTGAAAATGCAGATCCACAAACTTCACAAGAATATGGTTTCTCCCCAGTGTGGGTTCGCACATGCTTCTCCAAATCTGACTTCTTTGAAAATGCATATCCACAAATTTCACAAGAATGTGTATTTTCTCCAGTGTGTGTTTTCATATGGCATACCAAAGATGACTTATCTGAAAATGCAGATCCACAAACTTCACAAGAATATGGTTTTTCTCCAGTGTGTGTTCGCATATGACACACCAAAGATGACTTATCTAAAAATGCAGATCCACAAATTTCACAAGAATGTTGTTTCTCCCCAGTGTGTGTTCGCAAATGCCTCTCCAAATGTGACCTCTGTAAAAATACAAATCCACAAACTTCACAAGAATATGGCCTCTCTCCAGTGTGTGTTCGCACATGATGCCTCAAATTGTACTTCTCTGAAAATGCAGAACCACAAAAATCACATGAATATGGTTTCTCTCCAGTATGTGTTCGCATATGGCTTTTCAAATGTGATTTCCAGGAAAATGCAGATCCACAAATTTCACAACAATATGGTTTCTCTCCAGTGTGTTTTCGGACATGGTTCTTCAAATATGACTTTTTTGAAAATGCAGATCCACAAATTTCACAAGAATATAGACTATCTCCAGTGTGTGTTCGTATATGACACTGCAAAGTTGACTTCTCTGAAAATGCAAATCCACAAATTTCACAAGAATGTGGTTTCTCTCCAGTGTGTCTTCGCATATGGCGCTTCAAATGTGACTTGTATGAAAATGCAGATTCACAAACATCACAACAGTATGGTTTCTCTTTAGTGTGTGTTTCCATGTGACACTTTAAATTTAACTTGCTTAAAAATGCAGAGTCACTAAATTCAGAATTATATGCATTTTTTGATATGGCACACTAAATCTAAATCATGACAAATGTACACACCACAAAAACATGGCTTCTTTCTATTTTTTTAATCATATGTAACACTAAGAGTTTACAAAAAACAAAGAAATGATTCCTTGTCAGGTCATGTGATGATTTTGAAAATATAGATATACAACTTTTACAAGATTATTGCAGGATATATTTCTCTGCTCTTAATGGAAAGTCAAATGTCTTCTTTTCCTTCATTTAAATTTCCCAATTATAACAGTTTTTATTTATGCCATGATTTTCAAATCAGCCAAAGCATCTGTGAAGAAAAAGTAATAAAATGTCTTTTAACACAGACCATGAATAATATATGGAGTAAGTTTATATTTTAATAGATTCATTTATCGACATGTTATGATTAGTTTAGGCCAACACAAAGAGATACAAAAATGCAGCAGACAGGAAAGATCAATAGAGAAATCAAAAAGTTCATCTTCAGTAATTTCCTTTTGAGGTGAAACACAATATGTGAGTACAGCGGTATTTTGTTTGAAAGTATTTTGAAGTGTCTAAAATATTATTCTTTAGAGATGCTTCTTTCCATTTGTAAACAAACTCAGTTTTCACAAAAGATAGGCAGACAACAGAGCAATTATGATATAAATAAGGTGAATAAAAATTAGGAAAAGTACATTCATTTAGGCATGAATCTTCAAATGAAGCAGAAAACATTAAATTTAAAGAATAATCACCAAGGGAGGGTTTGTTTTTTTAAGGTGCAGAGAATGAGAAATCAATTATGCCTAAATGAATGTTCTTCTTAATTTTTATTCACCTTATATCATGATTGCTTGTCTTTTATGAAAACTGAGTTTGTTTACAAGTAGAAGAAACTAAAAATCACCATATTGATTTTTACAACTTGTGAAAAACAAAAATACATTATTATATATGTGTGTGCGTATATATATATATATATATATATATATATATATATATATATATATATATATTAATTAATATAGCTTATTAAAAAAATTTTACTGTTAATAATAATAATAATATAATAATTAATAATAGCACACTTTGTAAAAACCATCTTTTGACAAGTATCACATTCATTTTCATCTTGGAATTTTACCTGAAATTGAGATAAAAATAACAACTATGTCTGAGGATAGTAAATGGTTTTCAAAAGTACTTTAAGTATGGACTGAATCCATTTTACAATTAGTAAAAACAAAGATTGTGTCATTCAGCAAGTGGTCATTGAGTTAATGCCCTATTTAATCTGTTAGTGAAGTGAATTTGCCATTAATTACATTAACTTTGAATGACTACTATATATATATATATATATATATATATATATATATATATATATATGTATGTATATGTATGTATGTATATTCCAAGATTTTTTTTTAAAGTTTCATTCATCATTGAATAAATCCTGAAAATTTCATTACAATGAGATAATTACATTATTATTCCCAAAACAATGTGTTTTTTACCATAAAAAATAATGCTAAGATTCTCATATCAATCTGTTGATGCAAGAAAAACAAGTCTTTTAACCAAAATTTTGAACATCGTAGAAAGAATTAAGAAATGTAATAAAATAATAAAAAATACTTTGGTCTTTCCTTTTACTTATAACAAACATTTTGATGATAAAGCTTTGTTTTCATCATATAATGCTCTTTTTTTTAGTGAAAAAGTGAATGCACCTAAACTAATCAGCTTTTTTTAACTCCATAAAAAGAAAACAATAAATAAGTTAATAAATAAAAAATATACATGAAATGTTAGATTTTAATAATTTACTTCATAAAATAAGTAACTGACTGAAAAAAATCCTCTTTAGAAGAATTAGGATTTTTATAATTTTTTTCATTAAAATAAAAGTGAAGTTGACTGAAAAACTATCACAAATCATTTTTAAATTTTACATTCTTTGTTCATTTGGACAACCATTATTTCCATTTGATTCATTTCAGTGCTATTTTGAAAAGATTGCTTAGGAAGTAGCCTCAGAGGGCAGAACTTATCCATCAAAAACAGTAATCAATTTTCATTTGCTATATTAATACAAACACTACAGTCAAACAGATATGTTTTCTATCTCTGCTTGAAGGATAAGATGAAATTTAAAGAAAACCTTACCAAAAAGTGATTATTATTGTATTATTTACTTAATAACAATATCACTTAACCAAGACAAAGTAATACAGAAACTTATTCTTATGACCACAAACTTGATGAAAACGAAGTTTTATTGTGGAAATATTTATTGTGGAAATATTTATGTCATTTTTTGATTATTTATTAAATTTAGAAAGTTTAAAATTTCTGTATGAGTTGTTAAATATTTTAAATTCACTGGTTAGGTGATAATTAAAAACTATATTTACTAATCAGAAATTGAAAAGCTTAGTGCAAATCATCGCACACACCAATAAAGAACATATTTTTTTAAAAGAATTTTGAATGTTTTTTTTATATGCATGAACATGCCTATCTTCTATTAGATGGTGGACCATACACAACATTATCAAAAAAATAAGAGCGATAATTACAGAAAATTTACAGCCCAAAATATTTAAAATTCAATAAGACATTATGGAGAATATTTTCTTAAATTTTTAAGATTATATATATTTTAAAAATCATATATAGGAGGCACTTATGTTAATTCAGTTACTTTTCTAATGCATAAAGCCCCCATATGCCTTAACCAAACAGTGATTGGTTTTTTTATTTAAAACTCAGTAAATAATAGTTGTTTCAAATCAGATTAATTATAGGGTAATTTGCAGTTTAAGCTCCATGGTTAGTTTCTAATAAATATCTCCCAAATAGTTACAATTAGGTGTAAATCGACATGCTTAATTGGAAAATAACAGAGAAATTTTGCTAAAAGTTCGGACTCATTCATGTCATGGCTACAGCAAGGCAGCCATTACTGGCATCGTTTACCTCTAATTGCCTCAGAGCAGTCATTCACGGAAGCTTCACTTGTCTTGATTAATGCACACGCAATGCGCAAACTTTGCACATAATTTAAAAAGAGCATGATTATTTACAAAATAAAAAAAATGCTAGAAAGGAAATAACAAGAATAAATTTAAGGTTCAAATTGTTTTTTTATTAAATTTTGGAGTTTTACAAAGTATGATTATTAAGTACCTTAAAATAAGATTTCATTAGTATTACAATTTGCTTTATTTATTTGTTGTTTTATTATAAAAAAAGCAACACTTGTCAGATTTACCAAAAACCCTAACCCTTGCACAGTAATTGAGATGAGTAAGATCAGTAAAATAAGGCCATTAAGTAAGCTTCCGCGCATGACTGCTCTGAGGCAAATGTGTATGTAAACAAGGCCAGTAATGGCAAATGGACCTGACGTGAATGAGTCCGAAGTTTTGTTATCAATAACTCCAAAATGGTAGATTTGAGTAAAATTTCTTTCTTATTTTCGAATTAAGCAGTTACATTTACACAAGATAACTCCATTTTTTCACGAAAACAGCATAGCATAATGAAAAAAAAAATTTAGTAAAAATAAAGTTTTATCATCAAAATATTTGTTATTATTAAAATGAAAGAGCAAAGTATTTTTTGATTATTTTTTGAAAATTTTTAATCCTAACACATTCGAAATTTTGGTTAAAATCTTGTTTTGTTTACGTCATCGTATAGTGGCTATACAATACATTTTTTGTGCTTTTTTTCTATTGAAAACGCATTGATTTGGAAATTCTTGTAAAAATCTAATAATTGTCAGATTTTAATGAAATTTTCAGGACTTATTCACAAATGAATGAAATTATTTTTGAAATTTTTTATTTTTAAGAAAATTTTGGTAAAATTTTTTTTTTTCTTTTTTACATGTTACTCTCCACTTAGATATTTTCATGCAATTTCGTTCTATTTCCTGAAATTTTTAATTTGTTAATTTCTTTGGAGATTGTAAATCACCTATTTTATTTATTTATTTTTTTTTTTAAATTTGAGCTATTCTAACTGAAAATCTGAAAATTTAAAACGATTTTGCTGGAATTTTTTTTTTTACACCTAAAACTGAGCTCAGGACTTAAACTGCAAATTACCCTAATTATACTTTAAATCCGCTAATATTCCTCAAATAAATTTTCAGAAAAGTATATTTCATTTTTGGATGATATATTTTTAATAAAGAGAAGTACATTGCGATGAAAGACTACTAAACTAAAACAAGATGATAATCAAATTTTTTAACAAAAAAAAAAAACAAAAAACTCTTTCCAGTCAATTTAAATTAGTTTTTGAAATACAGCAAAGTATTTTGCTTATTGAAAATATTAAATTTAATCTATTAGCTTGAAATGAAAACTAAAATAAAAACTAATGATATTTTTGGTTTGTTTGATGGATTTAAAATTTAAATGCATCAAACCAAAAATATCATTAGTATTCTAATCTTTTCAATTTAATTTAAAGTTAATCTAAATTTTAAAATGAGTAACATGGATTTTAAAAATTAAAACAGATAAAAAAAAAGGCTTATAAGATGAAGTCAGATTTACATTTTTAATGTTTTTCTCTCGATATACACAAACTCATTTTATGCTTCTGAGATTAAATTAAAATAAAATCTTCAAAGTGAAATAACAAACAAAAACATCCAATTAATTTCCTTGGGTATGAAAAAATAAAAATATTATTATTTCTTCAAAATATCTG
Organism: Acanthosepion esculentum; assembly: GCA_964036315.1. Lineage (NCBI taxonomy): Eukaryota > Metazoa > Mollusca > Cephalopoda > Sepiida > Sepiidae > Acanthosepion > Acanthosepion esculentum. Next base: position 55,339,478 of record OZ038479.1, on the reverse strand, counting down.
ACAAGATAGCTGAATTCATTTTTCATTTACTTTGCTACTAACATGGGAAAGGAAAAAATGGTGAGGCAATTTAGTAATGGTTTCTTTTTTATCAACATTGTCTTCCACTTACCTTTCAAATCAGAAAATGCGACGAGAACAAAAACTGGATTTTATTTCTGCTCAAAAATCATTTGTTTGGGATTTTTCTCTGTCATCCAACCATTTTTTTATATTCTTCGTTCAGTTCATATAAAAAAAGTCAAATTTTAAACGAATGACGCAAAGAAATTATTAAAAAAATGGAAAAACACGATACACAAACAGGAAATTACTTATGATAAAATATTTTGAATGGTTATCTACTGTAAAATGTAAACGGTGTAAGCAAAGATTTAGTTCCACGTGTTTAAAATCCTGAGATCTCTTGGCATTTAGAGAGGAGCTCTATTCAAAAGTGGTTGCATGATGTTTTTACAGAGCGAGGTAAATTTGTAGAATGCCCAGTGACCAATTAAAAAAAAAGAAGCATTATTCCTGAGGTAAAAAGCCTGATTATTACAAAAATGTCAAGAAAAATTGAGGAAAAATTAGAAGGAGATATTGCAAAGATCTTAGTTGGGTCCTGGGTACAGCCTGGCCGCCTCAGTCAGGAATCTGTGAAGGCGCTCGGTATTGACTTCATTCACCGTGAAGTAATGTCCAAAAATTCTTTAAAAAAAGAGCACACCCTGATGAAAAAACAAAAAAAAACCTACACTTGATTAAAAAAAATGTATTGTCTCTAAATGTTCATGTCATTAAAAGGAAAGAAAGTATTTTTTGACTATTTTTTAAAAAAATGTAAACCTTTCTCTAGCACGTTCGAAATTTTTAGCTAAAAATCTTGTTTTTTTTTTGTTGAGTCATCAAAATTGACGTAAAATCAATCATGTGTTCCATTTACAGCTTTATAAACGAAGGTTAAATTCCCGTTTAAAAATCTTGTAAAATTCAATTATACATTTTTCAAAAGTTATTTTAGGAAAATTGGAAAATTTAAAAGTATACTTAATGTAATTTGAAAGAAACATTACTTACTTTTTAGCAGAAACATGTCCATGGTGATTCGTTTTGGGAGGTGTGAATTGACGTACAATACATCAATGTGTCAAGAACTTACCTCAGGGGAATTTATCGGATGGTAGGACAGAAGTGACAAAATTTGTGCTAATTTGAAATGAAATGAAATACGATCAGCCGAAATAACTCTAAAATACGTGATATTTCTTTCAGAAATGTGCATCCATAGTTTTGTTGGAGACGATTTTAATATTTTTTGGTATAATAAAAAACTATTTTAAAAATAGATACGTGCAATAGATTTTAATAAGCCTTCTAATTTATGATATGTAAAAATAGACATTTTTAATAAGAGCATTTCCAGAGGTTTACAGTTTTAAATTTAATTTTAAAGCATTTATCATCAATCTTATAACTTTTTATAATTGAAAAAAAAAAAAAAAAATAATAATAATAATTCTTGTAAAAACTCATTTTTCAACGGCAAAAAATTTTGGCTTCTGACAAAAACGTCCTTAAAAGCTTTTTTAATTAAATAATGTCTTCTGTTAGTTTTATTGAGTTTGCGTTGTTGCGAGCAAAATTTTTACATAAAATTGATGATTTATATCCTTCAAAGCCTTCTTCATTTAATTAAAGAATTACACAGTTACATGGTCACTAGTTTTAAAGTTTTCATAAAATTAAGTAAGGGGGGATAACAGATGTAAAAAAAAAAAAAAAATTTACCATGACTTTCTAAAAAACAAAAATTTCTAAAATAAATTAATTCATTTTTGAATAAGTTCTGAAAGATTCATTAAATTCCAACAATTATTTGATTTTTGCAATAATTTCCACATTAATGTGTTTCCAACTGAGAAAGGCGCTAATGCTAGCTAAATATTAGGTGACCTCTGACCTAAAAAAAAAATAAAAATAAAAAAAAGATTCTCAACCAAAATTTCAAACGTGCTAAAAAGGAATAGAAAATTTTAAGAAATAATGAAAAGATACTTTGGTCTCTCTTAATTAATAACATTTTTCGCGATAAAACAGGCTTTTTTTTTTCATCAGGATATGCCACTTTTTAGCAAAATATATTGTATACAGTTTTTATTCCTGGTTAGATAACAAGCTCCGTTAAACTCCTCCACAGCCTTTCAACTGTTTGTGTATGAATATTCCGGTGTTTCGGGTCAACAAAATATTCACTGTGGTTGATTGATCTGATGGTCTGGCAATCGCACACACACCAACCAGTAGTCGCTATGAATGACAGATCCTGGTGAGACATGACAAATTATTAGGGGAATGAGTATTGCTGCATTCCTGGACTCTCCTTCATTGCAATCAACTGTTAATGACACGTCTTCTGGAAAATCCCTTCAATGCCACCAAAGAATCAGACTGTTTTGAGTTTTCACTCTATGACCCCGGTTATATTTATGCTGCGAGATAAGGTTTCGCCCATTTGGACTTTAATGCCTGGTCCGCCCAACTTATTCTGTAGATGTTCGAGCCCAAATTGGCACACCTCAATGGAGAAAGAGTATAAAAATTTTATTTTTATTTAAAAAAAGAATTTAAAAAAAAATGTCAAATTAAATGTAAAACCGTCTAGGTGTTGTTTTTTTTTTTTTTTTTTTTTTTTGCTTATTTACACGTCTTTTGAGAGAGGTGTATTTTTTGTAAGCCAGACGGTGTGTGTAAAAAAAAAAGCTGTGCGTTTTTTATGACCCTTTTGGATCAGGAATTTGCCGCCAAAATTGTTTGCCAAACACCGATTTCTTCTGTGAAATCGTGCAATTTTTATGACCCTTTCGGATCAGGAATAGCCGTCAGAAGCAAAATTTTTGAAGGGCCTTTTTTTATATATTGGCCAATGAAAATTAAGTTTTCGAGACCCGTAGAAATTCCGGATGGCCCCAAGTGGAGCCGACTTTTTCAAATAAAAGAGAGGGCTTTAAGAAACGAAAATAGAAACGAAAAAACAACGAAAGGGAGCCGAAGCAGAGATCTGAGACGACACGCAGTTGGCAGACCACTTAACACCCTCTCTCTACTTTGACCAGCAAGTGGGCCATAAATCAGCCTTCAACTACCAAACAAACCAACCTTTTCCAAAACCAGTCCGGCCTGCTGTCAACGAAAATTCTTCAAAGGAGGTGGGTGCCTTTTGTGAGTTCTGCTAAATTGGTGGTCTCTTTAAAAAAAAAAAAAAAAAAAAACTTTATCCCTTTCTTTTTGTATTTTTGTAAAGGATTTAAAACTTTATCCTTTTGTATTTTTAAAGGGTCTAAAATTTAAAAAAACCAGAGTTTGACTAAACAATTTCATAGCTTGTTTCTGCGGGTATTTCCTTTTTAGAAACCCCAGAAAAATATTGTTATCCTGCCGTGTTAGGCGCACAGAAGGAAATTTTTGTGCAACCTTTCTTGTCTGTACCTTTTGTGATTATTGTAAAATAATTGTACAATAAATGTTTTTTCCTGTTTTTAAAATTTTACGCAGTGGTTTGTCTTGTATCGTTAACTCGCACTTACTAACGGCAGCTATCGTTTCTTCTGACAACTAAATTTTGTGTCTGGCACAAGGAGTTGGTAGGAGTGAGAAAAAAAAAGGGGAAACAAAATTTTTATAAGAGTGCCAATCGACTGAGGTGGGCTCAGCAATTACAAGGTTTTCAAACATAATCCTGTTGGATGAAAGAAATGATCCACAAATGATCCACTTTCCAAGCAGGTACTTGGGCCCTTTCCAAAAAAGTTTTTTTTTCTGTCAGAGACGGATACGCAACATTATTTCTTCCCACAATGCCCACGGTCAACAGTATTTCTGCAACGCCACATGTTTTGGTCGGTACGCCAATAGCAAGGCGAGGGGCATTGGGGGCATTGAACAGAAGACGGGACTATCCATGGTGGCAGAAAAAATAAATTGGGTAAATTTACATAAAGGACTCGGTTCTCCCACCGCCTGAAATATATGATAGTGTGCCGTCACTCTACCTACAACATGCCAATTTTATAAATTATATATTAAATGCAAATATTATTGCAACCAAATGATGTACAATAAACAAATATCATAAACATAAGTAATCATTTCTGACATAAATAAAATAAAAGTAAACATGACAAACGGAGCAAAATAAAGAGACACATTGCTCATTGCTATATGCTTTTCTTTACGTTCCACCAAAAAGGCAGCCTTTTTCCAATATGAAAGCAGTAATTGACGTTTTAGAACTTTACAAAAAATCAGGAAATTATTTGGTTTATTGATTTTTTACAGCACTTCGTCTGTAAAGAATTGTATACCGAGGAGGTTATTTTTAATGTTGCTGAAATGGAAAGTTTTATAAATCTATGTCTCATATTCCCACCAAAAATCCTCTTTTCTTCACTGTCTTTGATCCAGTATAGAATAGTTCCAATCATTCTCAGACGAGTTCAGTGATCCTGTTAAAATATTTAATAAATTTTGCAACATACTTTACATAATTAAACGAATTATTATGCTAATTATAAACTTATTAATTTTAAACATATGAAGCATTTTCAACCAAAAACAGTCACACATATATTAAAATACACCTACAAAATATTTATAAACCAATAACACGTAATAAAGTGCTTACATTTCAAAAGGAAAACACACCAATAAAAGTAAAACCGTACAATACAAATCAGAAAAATTGTTTTATTAGTCATCATAATTTAGGTAGATACTACCAAAATAACCCACGGACATACCACCTAACCTTTTAGGGTCAATTAAGAACAAATAAAATAATTCTTGAGCTGATTTCCTTAGGAACAAAGGTATAACAATCACAAAGTCCTGTCACAACAGGAAGGACAGACACACTGATGCCACCAAGGTCTACGTCATTTGAGCTGCTGATTTTCAAAACACCATTCATGTCCACAAGCAAAGGGAACAGCACTGACCAAACTACAAAGAGACCGCTTCTGACTATGGCGCCACCATCCATTGTAAGAACTAAATTCTACCTTATTCTGTCTCATTTATCCACGTTACTTTTATGCATGCATACACATACTGACTCTTTCACAAATACACACAGGTAACCACATTTCATTATTCTCACATACATACGCAATTTATTTATATTCCATTCCAGAACTATTATTAACCAAAACAAAAAGGTATTACCCATTCAAATCCATAACTAGCTTCTTGTATTCTTGTCATTATTTCAAATTAATGTTATTTCTTAATACTACATAGTCTTTTTTCCTACTGGATTTTATCCTTTCAATGAAAGTCATGGGATTATTCTAAATGGCCGAATTACGATCTGACCTGGAACAATATTTTATGTTATTTTATTGAATCCTGACGCTCCGAATTTTGGCGTTTAACAAAAACCTGGGTAGAAGGATTCCGACAGACCAACACGTTTTTTCTCACAATTGCTGATGACTTTTGTCTCTTTCCTCACCAATCTCAGATCTTCCTTTCCCCAAAATTTATGTATGAGAACTAATATACGCCCCATCAGTCTCCTACCCCTCTTCGGCAAAGTCTTCGAAGCCCTTATCAACACCGAAGTGATTAATCACCTGATATCCCATGATCTGCTCTCAGACAAGCAGTATGGTTTCCGCTTTGCCCGATCTACAGCCGATGTGCTTACGGCCATCACTGAATTTGTCTACCAAGCTATTCATAATAACGGTGAAGCTCGTGCCGTGGCCCTAGACATCTCCAAAGCGTTTGATAGAGTTTGGCATGACGGCCTTCTTCGCAAGCTCCAAGGTTATGGTATTACAGGTCGATTGTTTGACCTAATACAATCATTCCTGTCAAACCGTGAATTGAAGGTGGTTCTCAATGGATTCATCTCCAGCTCCTATCCCACTAACGCAGGTGTTCCTCAAGGCTCCATCCTAGGCCCTACTCTGTTCCTCATATTCATAAACGATCTTCCTGACGCCATAGATTCCCAAGTCGGCATCTATGCGGACGACACCACAATTTACTCCTGCCTCAAACACAAATCTAGTGATGCTGACAAAGTTTGATCTGTCATCTCGTCTGCAGTCGCTCTCTCACAGACGCGACGTTGCCTCGCTCTGTCTTTTTTACAAATACTTTCATGGTAATTGCTCCGATGAGCTGCTTTCGCTGGTTCCTAGGCCTCATGAATTTAAACGTCCTACGAGGCTTGCATCCCGTTCCCACCCCTTCACAGTTGAAACTGTTAGATGTAGACGTCTCTTCTACTCCAATGGCTTCATGTCTCGCACATCTCGCCTGTGGAACTCCCTTCCTTATTCCTGTTTCCCTGACAAATATAATCTCCAACTATTTAAGTGTAACGTCAATCGACATCTCCAGTTGCCTTGATCTATCCACTTTCCTTCTCCACATCCTTTCATTCCTATCTGCTCTCGCTCCAAATCTTCTGTAACCCCCTTGCCTTGATCGATCCACTATCTTTCTCCACATCCTCTCCTTTACCACTCCTATCTGCTCTTCCTCCAAACCTTCTGTAACCCCTTGCATGCTAGTGGCTTCCAGCCTTGCTTGGGGTGATAAGCTTAAAAAAAATAATAAGATATCTGAATGTATCGTTGTAATATGCACTAAGATAACATGAATGGGGTTTGGTTCTCAATAACTTCATTTTAATATACAATGTGACTGTTGAATATACATAGTTGAAAATTTAATCCTTGCTTGTTCCTTTCCTTTGCAACCAAATGCTCATTATAACATAACTGACACAGAAGAAAACCTAAAAAGGATTCTATTAAGTATAAATATTCCTATCTGTAACTGTAGGATTGTTCTCCTTGAACCACCAGATGACATGCATGAGACAATTTATGTTACATGAAAGCTGTTTCTCCTAATAAATTTTCTATCATTAGTTGTTGATCATTGCAACTTGGTTGATAGTAAATTTCTGCTCCATAGATTTGAATTGTACCATTTGCTATTACAACTGAAACAATTCATCCTTCCTAGTGTGCAAGAATCACTGATGTGCGGTTCAAATACTCCTGTGAACCTCTGACTACACTTTGTTTCACAAACTATAGAAAACTGCACAGAACAAAAAAAAAACATCTAGATGAGGCTTTCTCTTGCAAGAGTATATTTAAATTAGGATTTAGTAATAAATTAGTACCTAATTCTTCTTTGAATTGTTCAAATTAACTAAACAAGATCGTCCAATGATAGTTGCTTTCATTTGAATATATTGCTCTGCTTATTCCTCTCTAATTCTGCAATGTTCTGTTGGTGAAAATCTGGTTCATGGTTTATCAAACTGATTCCTTTCCCTTCTGCTTGGTTGATTCTCTTCCCACATTAGATTTTATAAAACTTCAGGAGTCAACATCTCTATAAAAATGATGTGTTTCTCTTTTAAATCTTCTGACAATAAGCTTCTTTTCTTTCCTGTATTTTCATTGACCTTTTTCTCTATTATAGCTATCTGTCGCCAAAGAGTTATCCAGTGTGTTAATTCCACCTTTCTAGCAACTTTTCTTTGTTCTATTATGATTATGTTTCTCTTCAGACTTTATAGATCCTGGCAAAGACTATGTTTTCTTTTTTACATTTTCTTTGATCTTTTCTATAGGTTTCTATCTGTTGCGATGGAAGAATTCTCCAATGTATTAATTCCACTGTTACAGCACCCTTTTCTTTCTTTGATTATGATTATTTTCCTCTACAGATTTTGTTATAAAATGTGCATGGTAACAAGGAAGAACAAACAAAACAACTATTACTGCTGGTAAGGTGAACGGAGAAGAATTGCCAATATAAAATTCTTTGTATTGCTGATGCAGTTGATAGGAGCAGAATGTCTGTCAGGTGAGAAATGTAGGCAACTTTTGAAAAAGGGGTAGAGTTAGTAACGCTTGGAGTTTATCTGTTTGTTGGCTCAATTTACTGGCCAGGTGTGGTGATGATGAGATCTTGCTGTGCATTGAAAGTAAAGGAGTACCTATGTATGAAATAAATTTTATAAAATAAAATAATCTTTCTTGATGCTGTAATTATAATTTTAATTCCAAGTTAATAAATTAAATTTGTGGAGTAATTGGCAAAATGCTTCAGAAACTGAATTGAAAAAGATTTCAAGAAAAATAAAGGAAGGAAGAAAAGGAACAGGGAAAATATTACTAAGGAAACAATATATATGCAAGTCAAAACTAGGCAAGGAAACAATAATGAGGCAAAAATGTCACCAAGTAAGAATTGTATTCACATGCAAAAGTAAAAACTATAAAATCATCTGTATGCAAAGATCTGCTGACAGCAAATAATTCTTATTAAAACTTGATATGTTATGTTGCATGATTTATTGACAGCTTGATGTTGGGTAAATTCAAGCAAAAAGTAATTGAGGAAGGCAATGTGAGTGCCTTTTTCAACAGTTTTTAACTTCCCAGTAATCTTTAACCAATTGACAGTAATGACATGCAAACGTTTGTGGAAAAAATGTTAGAGAATTACTCAATAAGATGGAAATCTCTTTCTTTCATAGTTACCTGTAAAATTTATAAATTCATCTATATGAACAGAACTGTTGACACCAAATAATTCTCTTTATTAAAATAGCTTTAAAAAATAAAATAAATTTTTCTCAAACATTATTGTAGAAAAATTACCTGATTTAAATTATTATTTAAGCCACAGTGAAACAAATATTACTTCCTTTTACTGTAAAACATGCAGAAAAGCATTTTTTTAATGAATTTGGAATGGACATATTCTACAAAGGTCATCTATTTTTTTGGCTGTGACACTGAGGCCATGAGGTGATTACATATTAATTCTGGGCAGAAAAGGGTTAACCCAAAAATGGGATGTAAGTTGGGCAAGAGAGAGAGAGCACAGAGACATTTTCCTTAGTGAAAATGAAACCATCTGGATTTTTTTCTCTCTTAAAGTTTATTTTTCTTAACTACCGAGAGTCTGGCATGCTGACAAAAACAGATTTGGAGAAATGGCTTGAGGAATTTTGAAAACACAAATCATTAATGAGAGGAGAGACAGATGGGGCTTATATTTTCATTGATGAAAACAAAAACAAAGAATGAACCCTTTTTTTAGGGTTGATGTTATGAAGATCAATCTTGTTGTAGCAAGCAGGTGATGTTTGTATTTTCATTAGACAGAGATCATCCCAGAGATAGGGAACAATTTTATCTCTTCCTTGAGAATTTAGGCAAACAAATATATTTTTTTGACAAAAATGAGGAACAAACCATTTTTCTTAGTGTTGAAGTTATGAAAGATCCTGTAATTGAAAAAAAGGTGATCTGGTTTGTGTTTTTGCTGGATATAAATAAGTCCAAGAATGGAGAAATAATTTTATCTCTACCTTGAGAAAACAAGACAATTAAAATTAATTATTAGAATAAACTATGCCCTAACATATGATTTAAAAATTAAATTTGTCACAAAAACAGTTATACCAGAGCTGAGAAGTAGGCTGATGTGGAATACTGAGAAGGAAAGAGGAAAAGGGAGGATCTGGCACCATCTGTGTGGAGTGGTGCTGCGAGATATGAAGTAAAGTAGGTTGGAGTTGTGAGGGTGGAGCAATCCCTGTAACTACTCCTGAGAATGTGGATAATTCTCCAAATTTGGAAAGTTGATTAAGAAAGCAGAAATAGGGAACAAAGAACCATTATTAGGATTAATGTGGAAATTGAAGAATCAATGAATCCCAAGAACCCTTTGGCCCCACACAAGTTTTGGATCAAAGTGCATATAAACAGAGAGCTTTGTGAGCTCAAAGACTTGGGCTGTGAGTCCCACATTGAGTGCCTCTGGAATCCACATCAGCTGCCACCAGATCTTGACTCAGAAGAACTCTGAACCTGACTCCTCCAGAATTTTAGACAAGGGCCAGTTTCACTATAGAGATTGATGTAGGAAGGGTTAATGTTTGTTGTACCAAGAACTATATAGACCAATTGAAGATTAACCCAATGAATCCTTCATTTTTATTTTTCATTGTGAAGATATTTCTTCCCTTCTTATAGCACATGCCACAGCTGGAACCAGTGCTGCAATTACTACCACTGCTCTAGGATCAAGAATACATGGGCAGAGTATGGATTGAAGAAGCCAGCAACCAAGACCTATCTTGGACCAACATCAGTATTAACCAGCACAGAATGAGCCCTGTGTTTAAAACGTCATCCTAAGACCCTGAGGACTGCACTGCTAAACATTATTACATCACTGGCTGTAGGCAGTGATAAATGGTTATATGACAAAGAAAGGTCATGAATATGTTATAAAAAAATCAGCCAATAAATCAATGTCAGAAGTGCCCAGATTTCCTTATATAATCCAGCCAATACATAGAGAGAGGGATAAAGAGAAAGACCAGATGACAAAATAGGAGAGGTTCAGTTATAATCCTTACTTCCTCCTCCAGCTGCTATACTTCTTTCATTTAAATCTTATTCTTTTCTACTTTACTGTAAAATCTATAAATTCATCCATATGGACAGATCTGTTGACACAAATAATTTTCTTTATTACAAAAATCTTTTAAAAATAAAATATACTTTTCTCAAATGTTATTTTAGAAATATTAGCTGATTTAAAGTTAAATTAATCTGCACTGAAACAAATATTACTTCCTTCTACTGTAAAACTTTGCAGAAAACATTTTTCTAGTGACTTTGGAATCGACATATTCCACAAAGGTCATCTATTTCTTAGACAAAGAAAGGTCATGAATATGCTATAAAAAAACATACACTAAATCAGTTTCAGAAGTGCCCAGATTTTCTTGTATAATCCAGTCACTGTATAGAGACAGGTATAAAGAGAAAGACCAGATGACAAAATAGAAGAGGTTTCGATTTAATCCTGACTTCTTCCTCCAGATGCTATACTTCTCTCAGATCTCTCCATTTAATCCTTAAGTTTACTAAATGACATTCTGCATGCATTTTAATTCAGAGGTGTCATGAAACAGTGTTGGTTTGTAACCTCTGACCACACAGGCTAATGTGCCTGAATAAATGTTATTTTCAATTGTTTTTAAGTAGAAATTGAACATTAATTTTACAAAATTCTGTTATCCACTAAATGACTTTGAAACATGTATCTCAGAAATATATTGTATTTTTAAAAGGAGATAGATTTGTTGTTTTGCATTTTTCATTAATAATGGCAGTGTGGTGAGTGTCAATATTTTAGTGTCATGTATACATAGACACATTTCTGACAATGTATATGTAAATATGTTTATTTACTATTGCTCTGGCTGCTTTTCAATAATCTCTTACTGGTCATGTTAAATGTTACAGCACGTGTGAATTTGAAAATGTCCAAAATGTATTAAACTTCTGAAAATAGCATCCAAAAGAAAACTGATGTTTGAATCCATCAGATGAAACTTCAAAGTTGTACAGCCTTCATTATGTGAAATAAAGGTAGACTCATGGCTCATCTGTAAAAATATGCAAAATAGAATGAGTGAGCAGAGTTTAAATACTGGCTGATAGAATTTGTTTTCACTTCACACTAATAATATATCAAATGTTTTGTAAATTTAAATTAAAGGAACTTGAAGACATGATGGAAAGAGAATGTTTTATTCAGACTACTTCATTTGCCATGTGTGTGCCCTATATAAAAATGGCTGCTCATCCCCACACAGGTTGAAGAGTAACGAATGTGAGCAACTCATGAAGATTAACAATTCAATTTTTTAAAAGGCCCTGAAAAAGAACATTCCTAATATTTGGGACGTATAAAACAAATCTGACCTCCAGGAAATTATGATAATATTTTCTTTGAAAGATATGCCTTGTCTTTCTGTATGGGATGCAATGGAGCTCAACGATGCTGGCATCTCTGAAAATGCAGATTTGCAAATTTCACAAGAATAGTGTTTGTCTCTGATAGAGATTTGAAAAAAATGTAGGATATTCAACATTTCAAGAAACAGAACTGCTTATGTATGTTTTCTAGCCTCTGTGTGTTTGCATATGATAGTTAAAATGTGACTTTTTGAAAATGCAGATCCACAAATTTTATAAGAATGCGCACACAAATGTGACCTCTGTAAAAATGCAAACCCTCAAAGAGGAAAGACCAAACAATATTTTGATAATTAAATTATTTTTTGATCCTTTTTAGAATGATCAAAATTTTGGTTAAAAATCCTGGCTTTGTGTACCAGCAGGGGCAACCAAAGATTAGTATAGGAAATTTTAGCCTATTTCTTGCTGTAACACATTGATTTGGAAATACTTGCAAAATGTCAAATAATTGCTGGATTTTAATGAAATTTTCAGGTCTTATTCACAAATGAATTAAATCATTTCAGAAAGGTTTTGTTTTTTTAGAAAATCTTGGGAGAAATATTTTTTTCCATCTGTTACAATCCACTTATCTACAATGGAGAAATTTTGTCCCATGTAACGTTTATATTGGCTAAAAGCAGAACTCCTTATAGAAATTAAAATAGGACAACCAAAAATCTGCTCCGAATTGTAAAATAAACAATAAAACTAAAACAATTAGAAAAGCTTTTAATTGCTTTTATGAATAAGATATATTATGGGCATAATTGATTTATGTAAAACAAATTATTTTATGAATAATTTTCACAAGAATTTGTTTCCCTTTTTTAAAAAATTTCACAAAGAATAATTTATAGTTTTATATCTTTTAAATTTTGGTATTACTTTGTTCTTGTTAAGTGATACTGTGTTTAAGTAATAAATGCTAGAAAGGAAATAATAATTAATGTGAAAACTTTGTAAAGATCATGATTGTTTACAAAATAAAAAAAATGCAAGAAAGTAATTAATAATTAATGCGCAATCTTTGTGCATTATTATTTCCTTTTTCTGTAAACAACAACAGTTGTCATTGTTTTTCTACACAGAAAAAAGGGTTTACTATAAAAAAACACACTTGTCATTGCTTTTCTACACAACTTAGTAATTTAGATGAGTAAGATCAATTAAGAGCAGTAAAAAGGCCATTAATTAAGCTTCTGCGTGCAAAATGTTCTGCAGTGAATATAGTTAAACAAGGCCAGTGATGGGGGACAGCTGGATGCAACTTCCAAAATTGGTAGATTTTAGCAAAATTTCTTTGTTATTTTCGAATTAAGCATGTAACTTTACATATAATATAAATTTAAATAATACAACGATTCCAGAAATTTCTGTTGATATTTAGTGCGGGGCTTAAAAAGCAAATTTCTCTTTTTTAATCCTTTCTAGCATGTTTGAAATTTTAGTTAAAAATCTTCTTTTTTTTTAAGTCAGCGGTCTCGTAATATTTACCATTAGTCGCCTTTTTTCAGTTGAAAAAACATTAATTTAGAAATTTGGTTAAATAGAAGTGCCTGAAACCAATTGTAATGAAAATTCCCATTTTGATGTAAATTTGCATGATTATTTCCAAAATAACAATAAAAGTTTATGGAAGAATACCATTTAGGAATTATCGACAATGTTATTTGCGTTGCGGCCCCGCCGCCATTACTGGCTTTGTTTATGCACAAACTTTAAATTTGTTTTTTTGCAAGAATTTCTAAAAAAATGCATTTTTCACCAGATAAAAAAGAAACACATGTGCCTGAAAGGATAAAAAAAAAGGATGTTTTCCTTTTTTTTTAAAGGATGTTTTTTTTTCTTTTCTAAGGAAATTATGCATTTATCAACAAGAAAATAATCACATGCTAGAAAGGATTACAAACCAAAAAAATTCTTAAGACACTATCATTTTATTTTTTCTGGAAAAAGTACTCACCCATGATGTTATATTTAATTAAAAAAGATTTTAATTACTTTTCTAAATAATTTAAACAAATTAAAAAAAAAAAAAGAATTCATTTAAACCTTCACTTTAAACAAACACAAAGGCTAGTTCAGGGTAGACTAACTGAAATGCTACAGTAAAGCAGGGAATATCTCTGTCCCATGAAGCACTTATAAGCAATGTTCATAAGTTCATCTTTGATGATGGTCACACCATTTTACCATAGTGGGTACACTTTTGCAAGTCATTTAGCATGGTTGGGATTGCACACACAGGTCATGTGGTAACCTATGCTCGGGTTGTATGAGCAATAGACTTGTCCATGTGGGCTATATAATCTGTGACTTCACTCCCTGTTATTTTGTAGCTAAGTTTCATTTAGCTAAATAAAGCTTAGTACTTTTACTTCTGTTCTGAGTTTAAGATCCACAAAAGTTGCACATTCCTGCAAAGCTGCTTTTAAGGCATCTTGTGACACTTGTGCAGCTGGTGTTCTTGGGATACTCCTTATGTATTGCCAGTTTCTTTGCAGCACTGGCGTTCTTCAGGAGATAGGAGCAGTGACCATCTGCTCGGGATACTACAGTGACTGGGTCCCAGCTTTCAGACAAGATTTTGTACTCCTATTTTTTGGCCAGTGTACAGGGTGGTATGCACTTGAGTGCATGTCAGTCAAAGTAATTCTTGTGGTTTTGTTATTGTTGTTGTATTGCACTAAACATTTAGTCCTGAACTTGGTGATCGTTAGTAATTTTTGTTGTTTTAGATTGGATTCGTCTACCCATTGGTAGTTGTGCTGAACTTGGTATGACATTTGAAATAGGAATACAAATACAGGTGTTGTTGCAGATTGCTTGGCCTTCTTGAGAACAGTCTTGATACTCTATGACGCCATTTCCCTGGGGTCTCTGAGGTGAAGTGCTCTCATGGTTGAAATCCCGTTCTTTAGCAAATCCATGGTAGAGGGCACTTAAGAAGTGTGATCCATTATCACTGACTACCTTTGATGGTATGCCAAACTCTGCAAAGACTTGGCATGTGATATTCACTATAACATTGCTTAGTGAGTGAGCAGGTAAGCATTAGACTACAGGGTACTTGGAGTAGTAGTCAGCTATGATCAGCCATTGACATCCATGGAGATTGAACAAGTTTGTGCCAACTACATCCCATGGCTGTGTCTCAACTGGTTACAACTGTTAGACCAGGGTTTCCTTTGCCGTCTCTTGGTCTTGTGTTTCACCGAGACGCAGACTGTAGCTCAGTGGCCGACTCTGCCACATATGTTGCATGTGTCGTTCATGTCAGGACAATTTTCTCTACCAAAACAGTGGTCATGTACACAGTTTTAGCATGCCTATCTTATATTTTCTGTCATCTCCATGACATTGGTGGATACTATGATTTATGGTGGCTATCTGTGATGTTCCCTGTAGCTGGTGAAGTTGGCTGATGTATATTGCTGATGTTTCATGTGTACGGGATAATTTAACAACCTCTTCAAATTTGTAGCCCTTTGGTTTGTTCAAAAGTTTCTTTTGTATTTCGGGTATGGGTGTGCTAGCAATTAATAACTCTTCCAAGTGTTTGTTTATTTTGTCGGCTGTGAAGTTGCATTTCTTTGCTAACGGTCAACATCTGTTAATGAAGATGTCCATTGTTTCTGTTGGCTTTTTTGATATTTACTAAGTTCAAGTCTACAGATGTAATGGTTGGTTGCCGGTTTGAGCTGCTCCATGAAGACAGAATATCTTTTGTCAGGCTCTGCAGTCATCGTTTGTCATCAACCAGCTGTTCTTTGCTAGTTGTAAGGAGAATTAATGGCACCTTGTCTTTGTGTTTTGTTGCTTTAACAGTGAAGTAGAACTTTATATGTAGTCAAAATAATAAATGACTCAGCAATGTTTGGCAATCTCCAGTCAAGAGTAGGTACTCGCATCAACACTGCAACCATGATATCTGCCAGTTAGTAGCAGTTATATACTACATAGTGTTGTGTGACTAGCATAGCATAAGTGAGCATGTATACCGAGAATTTGTGCAATGTAAACGGTCAAAAGAAAAATAATGTACTACTTTTTGTACTCACTGACTTTTTGGTATTGTTATGTAGTAGGTTTGGTTTTTTGGTTTGGCTTGTTTTACAACATATCAACCTCAATGGGTTATCTAATGCCAACAAGAGTTTTATTGCTGTAATAATTTTTCCAAGAATGCATTGCTGGTAATATTTTTTTATTTTTCAAAAAATGTATAGTTGGTAATAAGGTATTGCTGGTAATAATTTTTTCTTCAAAAATTTATTGCTGGTAATAATTTTCTTACAAAGAAACATATTTTTACAATTTCATAGTGTTTTGACCCCAGTTTGTCGGTTAACTATTCGCCCATAGCTGGGATCCTGACAGGTGCCACCACTGGGAACACCAGCAATGGTCCCATGCTCCTCAAAACCTCTTGATCAGAGACCTTGCTGTCGGACGTAGCTTATCGTCTTACCCAGGATGCAGATGTAGTTTATCGTCATACCCAGGATAATGTTATGTAGTAGGGTTGCTTATTGTATTATCCAGTCTTGCTGCCATCATATTATGCTGTTTGGTGCATGTTATGTGTGTTAGCATATAGTGATAACTCAAACACATGTTGTGGTGTACTTTTATTTAATGGGCATGAAAATAAAAACTGGATTGACATTTTGAAAATCCGGAATGAAATAGTAAGAAATATCATTACTCCTACAACATGCCAATTTTATATTAAATACAAATATTGAAACCGAATGGTATAGAATAAATATCATAATCATATACATTTCGAATATAAATAAAATTAAAATAAACATGACCAATGGAGCAAAATAAAAAGAAAGACATTGCTTATTGTGATGTATTATTTTAATCATTTCACCCCGAAGCAAGGCAGTAAAGCCACTGAGACATAAGGGTGTTACTGAGCGTGAGAGAATAAGAAAAAGAAAAACATTATTAAGAAGCAAGAACAATAAAAGAACAGGCAGTAAAGAGATGGAAGATAACAACTGATATTGCATTTAAATTTTTGAATGGAGAGCATGGAACCACAAGCGAGAAGTACAAGAAAAAACTGTTAGCATAGAACTTATGGTTGCATATAGCTATTTCAATTGTCAATTGATGAGATCTTGTGGCCCGTCTAGTACTGTTCTTAACTTCATAAAGTCTAAGTACGATAGCAGAAAATTCATCAGAACAATTATCATAAGAGTATTTATAAAAATACTACATTAATGTAGTGGGGAGAGTGAAACTGAGATGTCAGGTCAGGACCATTAACATTGCGGATTCCTCTTCACATTTTATCAAGAATTTCTAAATATATAGCATGAACACCAGACCAGATGTGACAACAATACTCAAAGCATGGATGAATGGTAAGCTTTTAAATGTGTAAGATAGAAAATTTTTCTCTCCAGAATCTACCACAACACAGTGAACAAACTTTCTTTGCAGCAGACCTACCAACAGATTCAGTAGAATCTTTCCACATGTAAGCAGATATATATTAGCCCGAGAAGGTGCAATGACCCACCTGCCTGGAGGTCTGCATCAGCCATGCAGATGGAAAGCAGAAAAAATTTTCTCAGATCATTAATAGACAGAAGTTTCATTTGGGAGACATTCAAATTAGCAAGCCATTGCATTTCCGAGTTAACAGCAGACGGCAGGTCATTTTTTAGATCAACATTAAATTTCAGCTTGCTGAACAAATCGAACTTATTACTGAGATATGGTATAAATAGTTGTATTGTCAGCACAGATACCAAGTTGAGAAGTGATGTCATCAAGAAGGTCATTGATGAAAATTAGGAACAAAATAGGTCGAAAGATAGAACCCTGGGGAATACCTGCATCAACACAAAAAGATCTAGAAGAGTGGCCATACAGGACAGCTTTCATTTTGCAATTTCATAATAAACACTGAATCAGTTCAAACATTCATTCACAAATATAATAACCGTTCAACATCTGAAGAAGACCTGTATGCAAAAACCGTGTTGAGCACTTTCAAGATGTCTAAAACAGACCAAGTTACATCGTTCTTATCTAAAGCATGATAGAGTCTTTCGGCAATGATCATTAATACATCAGTAGTTGACCTAGAGAAACAAAAGCTGTATTGCATTTGTTGTGAAAGAAAGTCCTCCTATGTGAGATGCTTAACCAATTCAGAGTTGATTAGGGCATCTAGTAGTTTGCTAAAAAGAAGTAGGAGGCTAAAAGGCCAATAGTTAAAAGGAACGGACAGTTCACCAGAGTTCTTAAATACTTAAACTACAGAACTATGGACCAACTTTGACACTACCAGGCTTCCGATGTCAACCACCATGATTTCTATCTTCTCTACATCCTTTGATATTTTCTATATTATAGCTTTCTAAGGGTGGATTAATGGATAGCGGCTCGGATTGAGGAATTGGAGAGCCAAGTTTGAATTCTAGTCAAATCCATTACTTATGTGCTAATATGCTTGGGAAAGGTATGAATCCTCTTCTTCTCCCCACAACTATGGGTAAATAACAGGCCAGACTGGGTTCTATAGCCTTGGATGGCAACTGGTCTACTGCAGAAAGAAATGGCAACCTACTGCGGGAAAAATCTGCCTCGTCAGTCATGTATCGAAAGATAAATGATCGTCTAAGCATGTATCATGCATGACACATAACTGACTGATCTGTTGTCATTGAAGAGTTATTCGAGTTATTAATCCACTGTTGTAACACCTTTGTTTAATCATGATTGTTTCCTCTTCAGAGTTTGTTATAAGAATAGGCACAGTGACACAAAAGAACAAACAAAACAAATATCACTGCTAGTGAAGTGAACGAAAAGAAGATATGAATTGTCGATATAAAATTCTTTGTATTTCAATACAAAGGATGTGAGCAGAATGTCTAATGTGAGGAAACTGGGCAACTTTTGAAAAAAAGTAGAGTTAGTAATGATTGGAGTTGATGTTTTTCTTAGCTTGGTTTACTGGTTAGGTGTGCTGACAAACAGCTAAGTTTAAATAAACTTTACAAAATAAAATTATCTTTCTTGATTAATTCTAAGTTAAGAAATTAAATTTGTGGAGTAATTGGCTATGGTCAAGTGTAATTGGCAAAATTCTTCAGAAACCAAATTGACAAGGATTTCAATAAAGAAAGGAAAGGAACAGGGTAAAATAATACAAAGCAAACAATATATATGCAAGTCAAAAGTAGGCAAAGCAACAGTAATAAAACAAAAAGTTCACCAAGTAAGAATTGTGTTTACACACAAAATTAAAAACTATAAATTCATCTGTACAGAAAGGCCTGTTGACACAAAATAGCCATCTTTATTAAAATTTGATGTGTTGAGTGATTTATTGACAACATGAGGTTGGGTAAATTCAAGTAAAGGAGATGTAAATTGAGGAATATAATAGAAATGAGGTTTTATACAGTTTTTAATGCTTGAATAATCTTTAAAAAAATTTTTTCAGTAATCTTACAAAAATGATTGTGGAGAAAATGCTAGAGAATTACCCAATAAAATTAAAATCTTTTTCTTTTCTACTTACTTGTAAAATCTATAAATTCATCCATATGGACAGATTTGTTGATAACAAATAATTCTCTTTTTTTTAAAAAAAAAACCTTTTCAAAAATAAAATATACTTTTCTCAAACATTATTTTAGAAAAATTAGCTGATTTATATTTAAATTCATCAGGATTGAAACAAATATTAATTTCTTTTATGGTAAAATTTTGCAAAAATCTATTTTTTTTTAGTAACTTTGGACCAGACATATTTGTGAAGCCATTTATGGCAAAATTGTGACAATCTTCTCTGATCAACCATTATTCACTGCACCTGTGATGACATTCAAGGTTGAGTGTATTTGCACGTACACCCAACTCACTATGTGCACATGTTCATCTCCTTGGCCATGATCGCTTTCAACAAATAATACTAGTGACGACAAATGTTTTTAAAGACACTGGTTGGGAATTCACAACAATACGTCTTCTCAGTTAGCCGGCTATCTTTCCCTTTCGCTGAACTGCTATCTTCCTAACCTAACTGGCCTCTGATTTCCCACTACTGGTTCTTCTGTCACTGGCCAGCTCCAACTCCTCTGGTCACTTATCTACTTCTCTTATGCCTAGACCCATTTTCCCTGACTTCCTCTGCTTATATGGATAATCTTGGGGCCCTACCCACTCCATCCACTTGTCTTCCAGAAAATTTGGAACCACTCCAAAGACACGTGGCCGGTTTAAATCTTCAAAGGATTACTTTTATGACTATCTAAAATCATTTATAAAATTTTTATGTTTCCCAATTCAAAGGCGAACTGAAGACATGAATCCTGAAACACTAACACTTAAGTTCACAAAAGATGAATTGGAGACAAAATTCCTATGTTAACTCCAATAGCTGAGTAGACTTAAAAGGAAGGAATTCATCTCCTTATCATCTAAAGATGTGTGAGAAATCATATAGTTACATATTCCACAAAGGCCATCTGTTTCTTAGACAAATGAATATATTATTGAAAAATATGCAATAAACAAATGCCAGATGGGCTCAGATTTTGTTATATAATCCAGCCAATTTGTACAGATCAATATAAATGCAATATATACAGGGATAGAGAAAAACCAGATGTCAAAATAAGAGTGGTCTGGATTTAATCCTTACTTCCTCCTCTAGCTGCAATACTTCTCTGAGACTTCTTTATTTAATCCTTAAATTTACTAAATGGATTTTTGCACACATTTTAAGTGGTAGTGATTAATCAGTTTGGTTTGTAGTCTCTGAACCCACAGCCTAAAGGTTATTTTCAATAATTTTTAATTCAAAATTAAAACTCAATTAGTCCATAAATTTACTAAATGACTTTGAAACATATCTCCAGGAAAAATACCGAATTTGTGAAAGGTTTTAAATTTGTTGTTGCCAATTTCTATCTATAATGGGGGTTTCATGAGTGTCATGCATATATATTTGCATTTCTGATAATGCACATGCAATCATGTCTATTTATTATTGCTCTCTCTGCTTTTCAATAATCTCTTACTAATCCGATTAAATGTTACAACATGGGTGAAACTGAAAATTTCCGAAATATGAATATAACATCCAAAAAAGACTGATGATTGAATCAATCATCTGAAAATAAACAACTGTACAGCATTAATTAAATGAAATAAAAAAGTGCTCCTGGCCAACATGTAAAAAATATGCAAAATAGAATCAGTGAGCTGAGTTCAAATACAGACCGAGATAATTTGTGTTCACTTCACACGAATATAGCAGATATTTTGGACTTATTAAATAAATCTGACCACCATGAAATTATAATATTATTTTCTCTCGTGAAGTCCTTATATTCAGAATAATTTTTTATTTAAAAATTTAGAACATTTGCAAAACATCATACATGAACTTCTCACCAGTGTGCAGCACTTTCATATGTGGGATCATATATGACAACTACAGAGATACAAACCCCCACTTGACACAGATATGCTTTCTTCTCTGTATGGGATTGCATGCACCTCAACCATGTTAACACATTTGAAAATGCAGAAGAGTATTTCTCTCTGATAGAGAGATTTGGATATGATGCAGGACATTTTACTTTTCTAGGGACAAAATTTCATAACATTCAAATAGATATTTTTTCTAGACTGTGTGTGTTTGCATATGGCGGTTCAATTGTGAACTTTGTGAAAATGCAGATGAACAAAATTCACAAGAATATGGTTTCTCTCCAGTGTGTATTCGCACATGGTCTTTCAAATGTGACTTCCTTGAAAATACAGATCCACAAACTTCACAAGAATGTGGTTTCTCTCCAGTATGTGTTTGCATATGGGGTTTCAAATGTGATATCTGTGAAAATGCAGATCCACAAACTTCACAAGAATATGGTTTCTCTCCAGTGTGTGTTCGCACATGCTGCTTCAAACGTGACTTGTTTGAAAATGCAGATCCACAAATTTCACAAGAATATGGTTTCTCTCCAGTATGTGTTTTCATATGGCATGCCAAAGATAACCTATCTGAAAAAACAGATGCACAAACTTCACAAGTATATGGTTTCTCTCCAGTGTGTGTTCGCACATGGCACTTCAAACGTGACTTTTTTGAAAATGCAGAGCCACAAATTTCACAAGAATAGGGTTTCTCTCCAGTGTGTGTTCTTATATGACATGCCAAAGATGATTTATCTGAAAATGCAGATCCACAAACTTCACAAGAATAGGGTTTCTCTCCAGTGTGTGTTCGCACATGATGCTTCAAACGTGAATTGTTTGAAAATGCAGATCCACAAACTTCGCAAGAATATGGTTTCTCTCCTGTATGTATTCGCATATGGCACTTCAAATATGATTTTCGGGAAAATGCGGATCCACAAACTTCACAAGAATATGGTTTCTCTCCAGTGTGTGTTCGCATATGGCATTTCAAATATGATTCCCGGAAAAATGCAGAGCCACAAATTTCACAAGAATATGGTTTTTCTCCAGTATGTGTTCGCATATGGCGCTTCAAATTTGTCTTGTATGAAAATGCAGCTTTACAAACATCACAAGAATATGGTTTCTCAACACTGTGTTTTTGCATATGGCGCTTCAAATTTGTCTTGTATGAAAATGCAGCATCACAAACATCACAAGAATATGGTTTCTCCCCAGTGTGTTTTTGTATATGGTATTTCAAAAGGTCTTTCTGTGAAAATGCAGATCCACAAATTTCACAGGAATATGGTTTCTCTCCAGTGTGCGTTTGCACATGGCGCTTCAAATGTGACTCACGTGAAAATGCAAATCCACAAACTTCACAAGAATATGGTTTTTTTTTAGTGTGTGTTTGCATATGGCACTCCAAATTTGACTTCTCACTAAAGACAGATCCACAAGTTTCACAAGAATGTGATTTCTCTCCAGTGTGGGTTTCCATGTGGAAATTTAAATTGAACTTCCTTGAAAATGCAGATCCACCAAATGCACAAGTATATGAGTTTTTCAATATGGCACAGTAACTCTAAATCATAAAAAATGTTTGCAAATGTCTCAAAAACATGGCTTCTTTCTAATATTTAATATGTAACACTAAGAGTCTACAAAGAAGTAAAACAGAACATGTCAAAGTACATGATTCCTTTTCAGTTAATGTGATGATTTTGAAAATATTGACACACAACTTTTACATGATGATCACAGCACATATTTCTCTGTTGTTAATGGAAAGTCAAAAGTCTTGTTTTCTTTCATGTAAATTTCTCAGTAATAACAGTTTTTATGAATATCATGATTTTTTTCTTCAGCCAAAACATCTGTGAAGAAAAAGTAATAAAACGTATTTCAACAGAGACAAGAAATAATATATAAAATTAGTTTATATTTTACTAGATACTTTTATCAACATGTTATGACTAGGTTAGTCCAACACAGATACACAATAATACAAGAAAGAAAGGTAAGATCAGTAAAGAAATCAATAAGTTTATCTCACATTCATTTTGAATGTAAGGGCATTTTTCTGAAAAATTTTCAAATGTTTAAAATATTATATATTTAGAGTTTATTTTTGTTACTATAAACAGACCACATTTTGGACAGTTAATATTTATTGTGGTGCTCACAAAACTATAGATACATAACTTTTGCATGAATATTGCAGCATATATTTCACTGTTCTTGATGGAAAGACAAAATTATTATTTCCTTTCATTTAAATTCCCAATACTAACAGTTTCCATGAATATCATGATTTTCTGTCCAGCTAAAATAACACTTGTGAATTAAAAGTAATGACATGTATTTGAACAGAGTGAATAATACACAAAATAAGTTCATATTTCAGACACATTTAGTTATATATTAAGACTAGTTGAGATCAGGGACACTATAATGCAGCAGCCAGGAAAAGCCAAATACAGAAATCAATGATTTTATCTTAAATAATTTCCTTTTGAGTTGAAACACAATATTCATGTGCATTGATATTTTTGTTAAAAAAATTTTCAAATGTGTAAAATATCATTCTTTGGAGATTCTTCTTTCCACTTGTAAGCAAAATCAGTTTTCACAAAATACAAGCAGACAACAGAAAAACAATTATGATATAAGGTAAGAAAAAAAAGTAAGAAAAAAATTTTAAGGAATGAATCTTGAAAATTAATACAGTTATCACTCTTATTTTCTGATAGTGTGTCTGGTCATCTGTACTGTTATAAACTAAAAAAAACTCAAAATTCTTTTAAAAATACTCCTTGATGATTTGTAATAAGCATTTCCATTTATGATTAGCATAGTTTTTACTTAATAATATCTAAAAAGCTGAAATTAATATAAAATTCTGAAAGATTTCAAACTTTATAAATTATTATAATTAAAAAAATGAATATTCTTGCAAACATTATTCATTTAAAACTTTTTTCTTAAGACAATAAGTGTCATCAATATATCTTATTTATAAAAGCAATAGCTTTTCTAATCAAATAATGTCAAAGTTTTATGACATTCTTTATTTTAAGATTCAGAGCTGAATTTCAGTAAATCAGAAACTGTTTGGAAAAAAAAAAAAAATTGGTGATTTACTTTCTCCAAGGAGTTCTGCTTTTAACTAATATTAAAAATAATCAGATCAAAATTTAATAAAATTAAGTGGGGGTAACAAGATTAAAAAATCTAATAAAACAATACTTTGGCCTTTCCTCTTAATAATAACACATATTTTGACAATAAAACTTTGTTTTCATCCAATTTGAGGCATTTTTCATTATGCTCTATGCTCTTGTTTTTAGGTACTGTTGAATATTTTATGCCTGAGGATTAGGGGAGGGGAAAACTTGGGTACTACTCAGAAGCATTGTACCCAAATCTCGATGTGAAAGGAGAAAAAAAAAAGACAAAATTTTTTGCCTGTTGTAGCAGCACCTATTGCAATGAATTGATAATAATAACACATATTTTGACAATAAAACTTTGTTTTCATCCAATTTGAGGCATTTTTCATTATGCTCTATGCTCTAAATTTTTTGCCTGTTGTAGCAGCACCTATTGCAATGAATTGATAATAATAACACATATTTTGACAATAAAACTTTGTTTTCATCCAATTTGAGGCATTTTTCATTATGCTCTATGCTCTTGTTTTTAGGTACTGTTGAATATTTTATGCCTGAGGATTAGGGGAGGGGAAAACTTGGGTACTACTCAGAAGCATTGTACCCAAATCTCGATGTGAAAGGAGAAAAAAAAGACAAAATTTTTTGCCTGTTGTAGCAGCACCTATTGCAATGAATTGATAATAATAACACATATTTTGACAATAAAACTTTGTTTTCATCCAATTTGAGGCATTTTTCATTATGCTCTATGCTCTTGTTTTTAGGTACTGTTGAATATTTTATGCCTGAGGATTAGGGGAGGGGAAAACTTGGGTACTACTCAGAAGCATTGTACCCAAATCTCGATGTGAAAGGAGAAAAAAAAAAGACAAAATTTTTTGCCTGTTGTAGCAGCACCTATTGCAATGAATTGCATCGTTGCTTACAAGCAATGTCTGTCCTTGTAATAGTAACAGTAACTAATATCATACCAGTATAATGTAGTAACAGGCTAACAGAAAACAATAACTTTAGGGTGAAAGGGATTTCCTTTATAGGTTTCCAGGTGGTCTCATATAAATGTATTAAATGTAGTCCCGTCCATCCAATCAGATAGGATTTTTACAACAGCAAACATAAAAACTGGGCGTCAAAGATAAACAGATTCCCTGCTTCTTACTTTGACCAGCTAGCATGCATTTCGTGTACTATCAACTCTAAGACAGAGAGAGCGGGGCGAAAAGGTTTTGCAAGCATTCCCTCCTCTTTCTGGTATTTTTCTTTTGGAAAATGGTCTAGAGAGTTGAGACGTAAGCGTTACTTTTTGTCCACGTACTGTCCTTTCATGTTATTTGCTCAATCGCCAGGCTTGTTTTTATCTTGTGAACTTTGTTTTTATTTGTACTGAGAGGGAACCCCTTCAGTATGGCGGAGGAATCCCAAGAAAAAGAGCCATTAGCCATCAACGTCAGCATGGACGGCTGAAAGGATCATGAAAGGGCTGGACTATTATACGGGCCTGAGAGAGAAGGATAGATCCTTCATCTCCGACCATGAATTACAACCAATGCCATCTGTTATGGAGGCTATAACTTCAAGAACCATTTCCCTGTTGACAGTCGACATCAAGATGCAGAGGTTTGTTGCTGTCAACAGGGAAGCAATGGAAAATGTCCTAAAGGCCTCAAATACTGGGACCAAAGTGTTAGCCTGAAGGTCAAATGCCATGTCAACATCCTGCTGGCAACAGAGGAGGCTGCAAAATCATTAGCTGGCAGTGTACTCACCACCAAAACCTTGAGACTACATAGTACATAGGCACCCAGAAGACCCGGATTACCTTATATATCACTGAGGACCGTTTGGGGATTCTCAGATTATGGTCCGGTGGAGGGGGTATCCTCCGTCAGAAGTAAGGTGAGCATTGCCACCAGTGATTACAAAATCATGGTGACATTGACCCGACCTAAGTTTAACAAGGTCCCCAACGTAATTACCTGCAGTGGCTGAAACATCTTTGTGGTCATCAAGGACCACTGCCTCCACTGCTGTACTTGAGATGCCACCAGTCATTTGGTGAAGTTGTGTCCATCAAGGAATCCGGCACCAGAGACTCAACCAAAACCAGAGTGGAAGCACCAAAGAAGGCACCCAGTGGTTCTGGTGAATGGGCTGAGATGGTGAGTAGGAGAGCCAAAGCAACAACTCCACCTCCTCAGCAGGATGCCCCAGACAAAGAAGCTGCAGCAGCAAAAGCAACCCAAGCAGTTACTAGAGCAGGAGCTCCCTCAACAACAGCAGCTGCAGTCAGAACAGCAGCAGCAGGAGATGGTAGAGTTGCTACAGCTGGTCAGAAGAGGGCAAAGAAGGCCCTGGTAGCCACCAAAACTCAATCTGCATCTGCTTTGCCAGCAAGAAGTGAACATGATTTCCTGCAAGTAAGACAAGAAGTCTCCCTTCTAGGGTTCAGTCTTCTCCTTCTCCCTCCCCCATCTCTTCCTAAGGGAAAAAACATTTTTCCAAAAGGGAGAAAATTTGTGTAGTGGACCATGAAGCCCTTGAGAGGGACCTTTCCCTTGAGGGTGGGGGTGGGGGTCCCTAAAGATAGCACTAGCTACACAGGCTCTGGAGCATGAGGCTAGCAAGCGCTAACAGGGTCATAATTAGACATAGGTTAAACAAGATGTCTAACAAAGCTGTGAATATGGGTGCAGAAATGTGCAAGGAAGAAATCCGTCATGGTTCAGTAGCCTGGAAGGGTGTACTTTGAGGTCGACCAAGGATATATGTGAAGCATTTTGGTGGCATTTCAAGAGCTGGTTTTTACCAAGGAGCCTGGTCTTTATGGCGTGTTTTGTAGCCATTTGGCTGACTTTCCTCAGTTTGAGCCGACTTACATGAGAGATCACAGAGGGTGAAGTTCACTTGGCATTGAAGAGGGTCAGCGATGGCAAGTCTCCAGGACTTGATGGTTTGCCCTACGAACTGTACCTGAGGCTGCCACACTTTGTTCGAATTTTGACATTTGTTTTTAACAACTGGTTCTAGCAGAGGTCCATCCCCGATCAGATCTCCAAGGGTGTGATTACTCTGCTGAAAAAGAGCAAGGGACAGGAATCGGATGACTATAGGCCCATAACTCTGCTAGACACAATGTTAAAGGTTTTCGCCAAGATCCTAATGGAGTGTTTGCAGTCATTTATCATGAGCTCGTTGGGACCTGAGCAGACTTGTGCTGTGAGTGGACAAAAAATTCAAAGCAACCTGCGTTTGGTCAGCATGATCATAGAGGGTGTAGAAGACAATGATAAAGCCATGGTGATCAATTTAGATCAGTCCAAGGCATTCGACAGGGTCGACCATCAATACTTGGCTCCTGTCCTGCAGGCCAGCAGGTTCAAACACGACTGCCGCAACTGGATCAGCCTCCTGTATCACTCTCCCCCAGTGCTGTGGTACAGGTGAAGGGAAAGAGGTTGAGTGCTTTTGTGTTGTCTTGGTCAATTTGTCAGGGTTGTCCACAGTCGCCCTTACTTTATACTTTGATGTTGGAGCCCCTCCCTCACCTGCTAAGGGACAGGGTATGCAGTCTCTATGGCTCTATGTAGAATCACTGTCAATAGAAGTTGAGCCAGGGTTTTTGCATACATCAATGATGTGTATATTTTTGTGTTACGCAATAGCAACATTGAGGCAGTACAGAAGGTGCTTGAGTGATATGAGCAAGTGACAGGGGCCAAAATTAACCGCAACAAGTCATCCAGCTTGCAGTTAGGTGCCTGGAAGGGGGTCACACTTCCAGAGGCCCTTTAGTTGGACAGACAGACCCATTCACATTTGTGGAGTGTGGTTTGGGCCTGAAGAGGAATTGATCCAAAGTACAAAGGTCTGAGCACCAGTCCAGACTTGGCTTCGACGGCAGTTGTCTGTAAAGTGTAAAGCTGAGGTGTGTGCCACATAAGTCTTTCCTATTATCTTTTATCAAATGGCGGTACTTCCTCTCTGCAAGGTGCTCTATTGCTTGTGGACTTCTGTCTTGTGGTGGGTGGTCACAGGCATCTGCTTTGCAGAGAGACTGTTGCCCAACATCTGTGTTATGGGGATGCTGCACTTGTTAAGTCATTGGCATGCTTCAAAGTTGGTGTTCCTACACTATGCATTGACAGAGAACTTGATTTTAGAAAGGAGTGTTAGAGACGCCTTCCCCCGCATTACTATCACTTTCTCAGTTTCTGAGGCTTAGTGCCATTGTAAGCCTTCGAATCAATCGAGATTCCTGTGAGAGTGTTGAGTGGCCTTGAGGGCTCTTCCTCAGTCCAGTGATCTTTCACGGCCTTGTGGCTATTGTATTGCGATCTAGTGAAGAAGGTCGCAATGGACCTCTTTTGTGGCCAGCTTGGCTTGTTAGCATCATTTGTGATCTTTCTGGTCTTGTGTGCCAGCAGCAAACTATCTCAGCAACCCGAGTCCTAATGTGCTACCCTCTCAATGACATAAACCTTCATATGGAGCTGGACAGATTTGCCCAACTATCATTGCTGTGACCTTGATTTCTACCATTGTCCTCAGGTGTGCCCTTTCTGAGACTATGTTGGCTCCTGATCGGCTTCTATCCATTGATCTTGTGTACGCGTGTGACAATGTGTTGCTCCCTTCCCTAGGTGAAGCAGATGGTGTTTCTCATGTTGCTAGCCGTGGCAACAATGGTAATATGGACATCACGTATGGAAGGAATCTTGTGATATGAATGTTATTCTCAACAGGATCTGGTTGGATTCTTTGGGCATCAGCTCAGGATGAAGATCAGATCTGATAGAAAGTGTTTGATGTTGACAGATTTCAACGAAAGGTGGGTATATCTGGCGAAACCTGATTCATGTGAACAGGGCTAGCCTTGATTTTCTCTTTTAAGTCCCCTTAAGTATAATGGGGCAGTTTCTGGTGAACCCTCCCCTGGTTAAGTTAGGTGTTTCTTATCTACTAGTTAGTGTGAATAAGGGTTGTTCCTGGCACTCTATTTTGCTATGATTCATGTCGAGATGCTCAATCTCCCCAGTTTTTTCCTTTTTTATCTCAACTGGGTCAGATATTGTTCCCCTCTCCCTCCAACATTTTATTTTCCCTTCCCACTCTATTAGTGAGTGTGCTTCTTGATTCTGTCTATTGGCAGAATACAGCGGCCACTCTTATTATTTTGAGGAGTGGACGGGTCCTACTAACATCTGTTTTGTTTTAGTTTGTTTTGTTGTATTTTTAGTTTCGTTTTGGGTTCATTCTCCCCCACCCCCATCATTTCATGTTTCATGAGATTTTTATATATTTAAAAAAAAAGAAAGAAAGACAAAAAAGAGACTCTTGAATATTTATTGAAATTTTTGCATCATAGGTCCTCTGTGAATATGTGGTATATGTAGGACTGAGAGGTGATGGACAAGTTCTTGTGTTGACTGAGTACATTGTTTTGAATGAATGGGTTGTGATTAACTAGTATTAGATAGTTACTGATGACCAACCTTTCCCCACTTCCCAGTCGGTCTTGTGTCATAATTTCTGTAACAGTCAGAAATAAAAATATATTCTTACTTTGACTGACGCCACACAACTGTTTGAATTCCATCACTTCCTCCCTCCACATCGAGTTTCTTGGTGAGTACAAGTTACAACAGTACTTATGTGGAGCTACTTATTTAAAAATTAATTTAAACCTGATAGGTATGGAGATTTTGGGGTAGGTACCTAATTGCATGGTCACCCGTTGACGAAAAGGAAAAAGAAACTTGTAACCAAAATTATGACGCTTCTAAAATGGATTAGAAAATATATAATTTAATAATTAAAAAATCCTTTGTCCTTTCCTCTTAATAATAAAAAGATATTTTTATTATTAAGTTTGGGGATTTTTTTCACCGTGTATGCTAATAATATTTTAGCGAATCTTTTTTTAGTTAGCTAATTTTAAGTAAAAAATAAACATTATATTTTAAAAATTCCGTTAATTAATACATAAATTTACTAAATGTCTTCGAAACAGGCCAAATATTGGATTATGATTTTTAAGAGATTGTTAACTTTGTTTACATTTTTCGTTTATAATGGCGGTTAGAGTCGAAGAGTGACGCGTGTATGCGTCAAGGTTTTAAAAATGGCGAACTTTCATAACTACAGGTTTATTTTAATACAGATTAGCTTTAGGAATCTTTCATATAATACCAAAATTTTCGAAGATATTCAAATTATTTAAAATACGGTTTTTTACGAAAGTTCGTGGTGGTACCTAAAAAATAACCCAATGTCGAGGAGTAAAATAATTTTATTAACAGAAACATTTCGAACACGTTGTGTATTTATTTAATTTAATTTTATGCAACAAATTAAAATAGATTTTTAAAATTAATAACATAGACATTTTTTAATGTAGAAAAAAAAGGATATATGAACTGAAATTTAATAAGAGATGCTATTTTTTATCAACATGTCGAACCTCATTTCGTGATTGAATTAAAAAATTTCAAAGAGAAATAACAAAATCCAACTTATTTGCTTGAGTACGGTACATCATATCAGATATTTTGAAATTGAAATCATAGCTGAATTTATTATTATTTTTTTTATTTTGCTACCATAAACAGAAAAAAAATAATGAAAAAAATGGTGAGGCAAGTCAGTAAATAAATATTACGATATGTTTTTTATCAAAATTATTTCTCTTCTTCTTCCACTTACCTTTCAAATCGGAAAATGCAACGAGAAAAACAAAACAGGATAACTTCTTCTTTGTGTTCAAATGATTTTGTTGCGATTGCTTTTTGTCCAACCTATTCAATTTTATCGTTCATTTCATATAACAAAGTCGAAAGGTTGAAGTTGAAGCGAATGTTACAAAGAATGAATTAGAAAGAGAGGGAAAAAAACACGTTACGAGAAATTACTTGTGTTTGAGATTTTGCATAAGGAAAGGTGAAAAAAATTAAACGGAGTTAGCCAAGATTTAGTTCCTTGTGTTTAAAAACCCTCCTTAGTCTCATCAACAAAAAAACAAGCTTGGAAAGCATTACACCACGTTATAAATTTTTATATTAAAAATACAAATTTTATTGAAACTAAATGATGTACAATAAACATCATAATCATAATATCCAGAATCATTTCTGACTTAAATAAAATTAAATTAAAAAAAAACAATGAAGCCAAATAGAAAGACATTGATCATTGCTATCTAGTTGTACACTTTTCTTGAGGTTTCACCAAAATGCAAACTTTTTTTCTCAAAATGAAAGCAAAAAATTACCTCACCCAGTTTTTAAAAATTTACCAAAAATCAGCCAAATTATTCAAGTTTAGCAATTTTTATCACTCTTCAGTAATAAATTGTATATTGAATAAGTTATTTTCTTAGAAAATATTTAGAATGTTGCAGTAATGGAAAGTATTATCATTTTATGCCATGTATTTCCTATATTTAAATATTCTCACCACACAAGACGTATTGTGTGCGTGTGTGTGCATGAATCTAATTGGCAAATGAGCCTGGGGTTGGAGTGCAAAAATCTTTTGAGCACCTCCTGTCAAAACTGACTCTGTGCTTCATGAAAAAACAAAAACTGAATTCAACGTATCATAAAACAGAAAACAGTTTGGAGACCAGTAACATTCATTTAGGAGCCACAAAACCAGGTTTCAAAGAGAACAGATACCGTTTGCTTCATGGAAGACATACTTCAATGCTCAGCCACACACCCACCAAAACATACACGCACACAAACATACGCACATATATATATTCACATATATTTCAGATGATGCTAAAATTAAAATAACACATAAACAAAGCAATTTATAAAGAAGTAATGGAGTTTTTATTTATTTTTAAATAATTTTATCACTTTAAATGTCATTCTTGGCTGATAGCCAGTCTGGATATTCAAGAAATTTTAATAAAGAAATATGTGCCCTACTATTAATATATACATTAAAAGAATATATATTTAAATATGTATTCACAACCATTATATCTATATATATATATATACCAAAGCAATTAATGAATTTTTTTAATACAAATCTTTCTTATTGCTATAAATGTTTATGTATACATATATATATATATATGCAAAGGCAGTTTCTCCACCTAATAAATCTTGTCATTGGTAGTGGGTTGCAATCAATCTTAGTAACTTGGTTGTATATGTATGTTCCACCTCTGCTTATTCCACTTTAATTCTGCTATGAGCTCTAATGATGAGAAGCCTCTTTCAGGGTTCATCAAATTGATTCATGATGCTTGCATTCATTTGAAGAAATCTATGTTGCTCCTCTGCTTATTCCACTTTAATTCTGCTATGAGCTCTATTGATGAGAAGCCTCTTTCATGGTTCATCAAATTGATTCATGATCCTTGCATTCATTTGAAGAAATCTATGTTGCTCCTCTGCTCATTCCACTTTAATTCTGCTATGAGCTCTATTGATGAGAAGCCTCTTTCATGGTTCATCAAATTGATTCATGATACTTGCATTCACTTGAATAAATGTATGTTGCCCCTCTGCTTATTCCACTTTAATTCTGCTATGAGCTCTATTGATGAGAAGCCTCTTTCATGGTTCATCAAATTGATTCATGATCCTTGCATTCATTTGAAGAAATCTATGTTGCTCCTCTGCTTATTCCACTTTAATTCTGCTATGAGCTCTATTGATGAGAAGCCTCTTTCATGGTTCATCAAATTGATTCATGATCCTTGCATTCATTTGAAGAAATCTATGTTGTTCCTCTGCTTATTCCACTTTAATTCTGCTATGAGCTCTATTGATGAGAAGCCTCTTTCATGGTTCATCAAATTGATTCATGATCCTTGCATTCATTTGAAGAAATCTATGTTGCTCCTCTGCTTATTCCACTTTAATTCTGCTATGAGCTCTATTGATGAGAAGCCTCTTTCATGGTTCATCAAATTGATTCATGATCCTTGATTTCATTTGAAGAAATCTATGTTGTTCCTCTGCTTATTCCACTTTAATTCTGCTATGAGCTCTATTGATGAGAAGCCTCTTTCATGGTTCATCAAATTGATTCATGATCCTTGATTTCATTTGAAGAAATCTATGTTGTTCCTCTGCTTATTCCACTTTAATTCTGCTATGAGCTCTATTGATGAGAAGCCTCTTTCATGGTTCATCAAATTGATTCATGATCCTTGCATTCATTTGAAGAAATCTATGTTGTTCCTCTGCTTATTCCACTTTAATTCTGCTATGAGCTCTATTGATGAGAAGCCTCTTTCATGGTTCATCAAATTGATTCATGATCCTTGATTTCATTTGAAGAAATCTATGTTGTTCCTCTGCTTATTCCACTTTAATTCTGCTATGAGCTCTATTGATGAGAAGCCTCTTTCATGGTTCATCAAATTGATTCATGATCCTTGATTTCATTTGAATAAATCTATGTTGTTCCTCTGCTTATTCCACTTTAATTCTGCTATGAGCTCTATTGATGAGAAGCCTCTTTCATGGTTCATCAAATTGATTCATGATCCTTGCATTCATTTGAAGAAATCTATGTTGTTCCTCTGCTTATTCCACTTTAATTCTGCTATGAGCTCTATTGATGAGAAGCCTCTTTCATGGTTCATCAAATTGATTCATGATGCTTGCATTCATTTGAAGAAATCTATGTTGTTCCTCTGCTTTTTCCACTTTAATTCTGCTATGAGCTCTATTGATGAGAAGCCTCTTTCATGGCTCATCAAATTGATTCATGATGCTTGCATTCATTTGAAGAAA